>NW_004624801.1:9954109-10209285 GCF_000247695.1 Heterocephalus glaber | reverse complement strand
CCGCGCTGCGGCGGTAGCTGGGGGCGCTGGGCGCGGGGGCCGCGCGCTCCGCACCTGCGGCGGCCGCTGGGCGATGCCGCGGCGCGGGCCAGGGCCGCGGGCGCTGTAAGGCAGCGCCCGCCCGGGATGCCCGCCGTGCTGCTGGCCCTGGCCATGTCGTCCTCCTTCTTCAACCCAAGCTTCGCCTTCAGCTCGCACTTTGACCCTGGTGAGTCCGCAGGAGCCCCTGGCCAGCTCCCTGTGCAGCTGCCCGCGCCCGGTCCCCCCACTGCGGACATGCTGCTGCGGCCCAGCGCGGAGTTCCCATTTTGCATGGAAATTAATCCTTCCTCCACCCTGAGCCGGCGCAGAGGAAGAGAGCACGGCAGGACCCCTAAGGCCTTCAGAGGTGGGCCGGCTTTGGGGCCCTGAGCAGGTACATCTGGGGTCTCCAGCTGCCCGCTGGCAGCAGCCCCAGGCCCCTGGGTCTCTGGGATGCCTCCTGGCACAGGTTGCAGGGTGTCTGAGGGCCTATGTCGGCCCCAGCTTCACAGCAGAGGAGATTGCCGGGACTCCGGCCCTTGGGGAGGTGTAGGGGTGTCTGGGAGCTGGGGCCCAGGCCTGCTGTGGCCTCTTGCCGTCCACGGCCTTGTGTGGGAGGCTCCAGGAGCTGGTGCCAGGGCTCCCTGCCCAGACCCCTAGCAGTCTGTGCGGGAAGTGGGAGCCCGGGCTGGTCCTCGGAACAGAGCCCACCTGGTAGGGGCCTGGAGATGGGCCTCAGGTGCTGGGGCCCTGGAAGGCAGGTGAGGCCAATCGGGCGTTGTCAAGCCAGCTGCACAGAGCCCAGGCTGGGCCTCCTACCCAACCCAGCAGTGGGCCTGGTGGTGGCCTGTTTACCTGTGGCCGCCTGGCCATGCTGGGCAGCTGGGGTGGGCAGAGGGGCCAGGTCAGCTGGAGGCCCTAGGTGCTGCTGGAGGGGTGGGCTTTCCTCCCTCTGCCTTCTGCAGTGCTCACCCCTGCTTGGCCTGAGTGGGGGATTAAACCCCTACCCAGGGGCCTGGCGTCCCACCCACGTGTCCCCGAGGCTCTGGCTCAGGGCTGGTGCTGCCCAAACAAAGCCAGGCGCACACGTGATGGCTCTCCTGGGTCTCCCTCCCTGGAGTGCAGCTAGCGTGCATCGTGATGCACAGGGTCCCCCAGGCAGAGCCAGGTCTGAAGGCATTTGCTACTGGGGGAGGGCAGCTGATGGGAGGTCTGTCTGCTTGGCCTACAGCTGAGAAAATGACCTCCTGGGGTGACTTGAGGGGTTCAGTGTCATCCTCAGGGAGAGGCCAGGGACCAGCATCAGGGGCAGTGACTGGCCAGGCCCAGAACAGGGATGGAGGGGGCCATGCTGAGCCGTACCAGGCCCAGACCAGGTGTTCCTGAAGCGGGTGGAACTGGCCTGGGCCCCCGGAAGTGCCCCTGCCAGGCACTACCCAGGGTGCTTGGTCCTTTCTGCTGGGAGTCGAGTTCACACCCAGGATGGATGGTCTTGGAACTGTTGGTGAGGAGGGAGGTGTGTGCCAGCAAGACTGACCCCTCCACTCAGCCCTGGTCCTCATGCTGCGGGGCTGGCCTTACTCTGGTGTCCTTTGGCCCACCCCACAGGGGCTGTCCAGGACAGGAGAGGCCCTGCCCCTACCGAAAGGAGCAGCAGCTCTGGGCTGCTCTCGCACAGGTGTGCAGACAGCTCCAATCAGTGTAATTACAGTGTGTCTGGCTAATGACCTAGCAGAGAACAAAGTTGTGCGGAGGCACGAGGAGGCCTCGGGCCAGAGCTGTGTGCTCAGGATGGGCACTGTGCCCTGCAGCCAGGGAGCTGGTGATGGTGTGGGGAAGAGGGCCCTCAGGGGCGACAGGGCGGGTCCCCGTGGATATTAGGGAGAAGGAGACTTGGGGTTCCCTCCCTTCCCCCACTAACTTAACCCAGCGTTCAGAGCCCACTGACCCCATGAAGTCCCTCTGTCCGTCTCTGCCTCGCTAAGCCTCTGTTTTCCCATGTGTAAATGGGGTAATGATGCCCGCAGCGAGGCCTGGTGGGGTGCAGAGCTTGGTGAGCGCCTGCTGCGTGTCAGGACCGGTGCTTTGGAGGTGCAGAGGTGTGTGGCAGTGTGGGGGGAGTGCAGGAGGGTGGTTCAGAGGTGGGCAGTGGGGAGCTGTGGGGGTCCTGAGTGGAGGCGCAGAGGTGTGGGACTGTGGAAATGGGAGGTGCGTGCAGGAGTTCGTGGCCTTCCTGGGGCACAGCCTGGGCACTGAGGCTCCCTTTTCATGGTGGTCTCCTGGCCGTTCCATCCCCAGTGCAGGGAAATGGTTCCCTCTGAGTCTCTGGCACCCAGGGGGTCCTACTGGGGGCGCCCACACCCGGGGGCAGGGGCTCACATCTGTTGTGGGGCAGTTTGTTGGTGGGGTTGCTCAGCAGGCCTCGGGAAGGCACAGGGTGCTGACCGTCCAGGGCCAGCATTCTTCTGTCACAGGACTTGATGCTGGTCGCCTGGAGTGCAGGGCCATCATGGTCGCACAGGTGGAGCGTGGCTCTGAGGCAGAGGCCCCAGCACCACCAGCAGCCCATACTGGGCAGAATGGGCTTTAGGGGCCAGGCCTGCACCTGTGCTCCTGGGCAGTGCAGTCTGCTCAGGTGAGCCCTAGGAGTGCTGCCTCTTCTGAGGCCTGGCTCTGCCCCTGGCTCCCCGCACCCAGGACGGGGTGACTGTGGTGGCTCTCTTGGCAGTTGTGGTTTAGCAGCCTCTGCAGTGGGCCAGTTACCCAGCTTCTCTGAGATCAGCTCTGCACCAGTTAAACCTCACCTGGGAGACCAGGTGGGCAGGGAGTGTGGAAGTGGAGAAATGCAGAGCAAGGGAGGGCCTCTGAGGGACTGGGGGGGAGGGATGGACGGAGGGGGCCGCCTCTTCTGCTGAGTGCCCCGAGCAGGGCTGGACTCCTTTCTCCCAGCCACAGTGTGACCAGATGCAGCCAGGCCGTCCGTGGTGGCTCCCGGTCTGGAGCTGTCCTGGGCACAGTGGGCGTATGGGGGCCCTGTCTGCCTAAGAAGAGCCCTCTCCCAGGATCGGCCGGCCCACGCACGTTCAGGGGCTGGGTTTATTTGGTGGCTCCCCACCCCACCCCTGCTCTCTAGCGCCTTCCCAATTGGGTCCCCTTGTGCTTCTGTGTCCTTATCTGTGAGAAGAAATAGGTAGAAATAGCTGTCACCGTGGGCCAGGCAGTGGTACTTGCCGTTGGTGGCAGCTCACAGAAGACGCAGCTGCTGCACTGCATGTCCAGCCCCTGGCTCGTGTCCTGGCCACTGGCCAAGTCCTTGCCTCATGTTCTGCGTGGGCACTCTGTGGCCCCCAAGGTGATGGCTCCCCCCTTTGGTGTGCAGGTTGGGCACACCTGGGCCCACAGTGACCATGTGCCAGAGGAGGCCATGCATTCCTGGCCTGGTCTGATCCGACAGGCAAGAGGACACGTACGCTCGGGAGGATGGGGCCAGCGGTGGGCTGGGTGTTCCCGGGAGTCTGGCTTGTGGCTTATGGATGTGCCCTCCCTATGGCAACTGGAAGGTCCTGACCAGCCCACTCACACAGCCCAAGGTGTGGGGCCCGGCTGAAGCGCAGATTGCCAGGCCCTGCTTCTTTTTTTGTTTTTTTTTGGTACCAGGGATTGAACTCGGATCCTTTTGCTTGCGAGGCAGGTGGCAGAACCACTGAGCTAAATCCCTGGCCCAAGGCCCTGCTTCTGATAATCAGCCCCTCCTCCTGGGGCCGGGGAGGACACAGGGGAGGCTGAGGAGCTCCCTGGAGAAGCCCTTGCTGGAGAGTGGTCCCAGCCAGCTTGGGACACCCCAGGGCACATGAGCTCAAGGTCGCAGACTCCTAGCATACTCTATAGGAAGCCGGACTGTGGCTCTCTCAATGGGGCACCACCCGCGGCTCCTGCCCTTCTGCCCCTCCCCAGAGCTCCACGGCTGCATAGAGGGCACATGGCTTCACACACACATACTTGCAGCACACACGCCTCACACGTGTACCCATACTGGACACCCCTATGTGTCTGTGCACACGTGTTCCCACCATATCCACCATGTGTGCACATGCGGGCACAGCTTGCTCTTTCAAGTGTGCGGTTGTCTGCATGGGGCCTCTCTCCATGCAGCTCCCTCCCAGCAGGGACCATGTACCCTCTCCCTCCTCGGGCTGCTGCCATCCATGTCTGTGCCCACAGCAGCTTTGGTTAATTGGAGCCCACACTTGGGGCTGTTTTGGGACCCAGTTCTTCCCAGGGCCAGAGCCTCTCCCTGGCCTGAGTGAACTTGAACTGGGTATGTTGGTGACCTACCTTTTGCATGGGCCTGAGTCCCTGGAGCTGGCTGGGCCGGCCCTGTCTTTGTTGAGTCTTTAGGAACATGTTGGTCCCCTGAGTGCTACCTTGCGTTTCAGGGTGCAGAGTCCCCTCCATGCCTGTGGTGTCCCCAGCCTTTGTTCTCCACGAAAGAGGGCAGCTGGCCCTGGGCCTGCCGTATGACCATGGACAAGTGTGTTTTTGGAGTCTCTGGACAGTGGGCTCGGCAGCTCTGGTTCGCAGTGCTGGCCGTGCTGCCCCACTCAGACCCTGCCACCCACCTGCAGCCTGGGAAGCCTGCACCCCTGGATGTGGGGGCTCCTCCCTGTGTCCCATGTCCCACCTAAGTGGCTCTCCTGAAGCTTTGTGGTGGTTTGAATGGTGTCAGGCAGATTCACGCCCACCCAGAATGTCAGCATGGGCCCTGACTTAGAACTGCGGCACTGGGGATTGAACATAGGGCCTTTGCAGTCATCTCCAGCACTTTTCACTTTCTGTTTGGAGACAGGGTGTCACTAGTTTGTCTAGGAGGGACTCAAACTCAAGATCTTCCTGTCTTAGCCTCCCAGAGTGCTGCGATTACTGGCTCACACCTGTGGAAATAGGGTCTCTGAAAATGTAGTTAAGATGAGGTCATCCTGAGGAAGGGTGGACCCTAAATCCAGTGGCTGGTGTCCGTGTAGGGCACACACAGAGACACACAGGAAGATGGCTGTGTGATGGTGGACAGATACTGGAGCGATGCAGCCACAAGCCAAGCAAAACCTGGAGCCCCAGAGCTGGAAGAGGCCGGAAGGACCCTTCCTAGACCACTGGGGTGGGCGCGGTCCTGCCTGTGCCTTGATCTCGGACTTCTGACCTCCAGGACGGAGAGAATGAAGTCTGGCATAAGCTGCCAGTTTGTGGTGCTTTGCTTCGGCAGCCCCAGGAAGCTGAGCCGAGCAGGGGGCAGAGGCAGAGATTTCTTCCACTTCATGTGCTGTGGGCAACAGCAGGACCCCTGGTGGGATATGGGACACGCACGTTCCAGCCTCAGAGCTGGCCGCTCCTTAGACTTCTGTGAAGGAGTGGGGGCTGCTGGGGGCCCCCAGACCCATGTGATGTGGGGCCGTGCATAGCAAGGGGTACTGGCCTGGTCCCCAGAGGCAAGGTGGCCTGGAGGGTCGTGGTAGGTGGGGGACAGACCTGGAAAGATGCCCTTGCTGTCCTTGGCCACGTGTCCCTACAGCCCTCCTCCCAGGCCCTGGGTTGGCTGCCCTTCTCCTGTTGTCTTGGGCATCTCGGGGCTAAAGCTGGGCCCGGGGAAGCCGGCTTGGCCTCAGCCCGGGTGGAGTCTGCTGCAGAGCACTGCTGAGGAAACCCTGGCCTGCTGTCCGGGCCCCCCGAACCCTGCTGTCTTGACTCCAGCTGGCCAGGACCGAGGGGTCTCAGAGCCATGTCTGGGGCGGGGAGACCCCTGTACTGGCCCCTGCGGAACGTCTGCCTCTGGCTCCTCGGCTGGTCCCACCTGCCCGTCACAAAGGAGCCAGTGGCTGCAGGACAGTGGCCACAGCCGCCCCGCCCCCCACAGAGGAAGCCGGCAGAGGAAATGAGGGCAGCGGACGCGGGGCCGCAGCCAGTCCCCAGGCTGCCTGTCTGGGCAGACGGTTGCCTGAGAATGTCACCATAGGCGGTCACACGGTGTCCCCTGCCTTTCCCCACTGGGGCCAGGGCCTGGGTCAGGGCTGGCACCCAAGGGGTTACCTGGGGAGGAGCTGCAGTTGGAGCCACGTGGGAGCAGCCACCAGCCTGGTAGGGTGCATGGGGCTTCCTGGGAAGACGCAGGCCACCCCGGGGTGGGGACGGGAACACTGGCCATGGGCCTCTGCTCCCACAAGGACCCTGCCAGAGGGCATGGCCACACCAGCGTGTGCTGGGCCTCCGCGGGGGCAGTTCTGGGCAGCAGAGGTCACCGGTCACAGGTGGCTGAGGTTAGGTTGTAGGTGGCTCACCTAGCCCAGTCCCAGTCCCCTCTGGGAGATGGCCACAGCTGTGCTGGCCCCGCCCCCTGAGGACATGGGGGTGACTCCACCTTCTCCCTGCTGAGGGAGGGGAGTCCGGCTCCACCCACATGCCCAGGTTGCTAGGGAGCCCCTCCTGGTTTCTGGCCTGGGCACCTGGCATCAGGCAGCCCTGGGCTGCTGGCCTCCAGCTCTTCGTGGAGAGGACCTGCCTGCCAGCCCAGGGGTGGGTACCTGGTCCCGCAGCTGTGCCCTGAGGCCACCCTTGGAGACCAGCAGGACATCAGAGGGGGGTGAGTCCTCTGGAGTCCTGCACACAATGGGGACCCTCTGGCTTCACGCTCTGTCCCTGCTCGCTTGACATTCTTCACAGTTCTGAACAAGGGGTCTGGGGTTCCCTTTAGCACAGGCCCTGTACTTCCCACACACGGTTGCTCCTATTCCGGGAGTCCCATCAGCCCACGGCCAGGCCAGGAGGGCATCCTGGTGGGCTGTCACCTGGTAGAGGGGTGTGGTGGCTTTGGGGCTCCTGTTGGGTTTCCTCTCCACTTGTGGCCTGGAGATGTGGAGCCATCCATGGTCTGTGGTCCTGGCCTGAGCAGCCTTTCCTGGAGTCCCCAGCTTCCTGCTGAACATGAGCCCTGTGCAAAGGTGCTGGTGTCTTAGTGGGTGTGCCCCAGTTGGACATACCTGGGTGACAGTGCTCCCAGCCCTGGCAGCCCCCTTGTCCCCTCTCCTAGCTCCTGGGCCACCACACTGCTCTTCCTGGCCATGACGTGTCTGCTCCTTGGCAGGTGAGCATTCAGTTCTGAGTGGGTTTGGGCTGTTCCACCAGGTGCTACTGGGAGCATTGAAGGGAGGCTGTCCCCCCCCACTCCCTTCCCTGCACCGAGGTTCAGTTTGCATACCCTACAGTGTGTCCAGTTAGTGTTGAGGCCGGGCTTTTAGCTGTGCTGCCATTACCACAGTCAATTTTGGGGCATTTTTGTCCTCTTATGAAGGCCCCGTGGCCCTTAGTCATCACTCTCATTCCTGCTGACCCTGTCATGGCGCCCTCAGATCTGCTTGCTGTCTGAAGTCAGCCCTTCTGGATGCTCTCCTGCCATCAAGTCACATGACCTCTGGTCACACTGCCCCGTACCACTGCATGCGTGTGCGCCGGTGTGCGCAGGGCCTCCGGTGTGTGGTGTGTCGCGTTCGCGGGCCCTGCAGCGGGCCTCCCTGGAGACAGTGCGCCCTGGGTCCTCCCCGTGGAGACCTTCTCTGTGTGCCACTCTGGGGAGCACAGGTCGGTCCTGAGGTCTGGCGTCCGGAGCCCCACCTCCTGATGATGAGAGACACTGAAGGCCTTCCTGGGCCTGGTGGCCTTGTAACCCTTGTGAGTGCCGCCTGCGCCTTTGTGTCGCTTTGTCCGGAGCCCTGATGCACTCTGCGTGGTCCCGTCAGATGCGCGTGTCCCCACAGCCTCGTTGCTCACTGGCTTCCTGGCAGTCCCGTCCCTCCTGGTGATGGGATGGCAGGGGTGCTGAGTCCCCTGCGCTTCGCACAACCTCCACTGTGGCGGTGGGCGTATTTACACCCGGGGAGGCGCATCCCCCTCTGTCCTCCGGAGCCCAGGGTGCTGAGCACAGACAAGCACACCACTGGGTGTGGGTGTCTGGTCACCCCAGAAGTTGCCTGGAGTCAGAACCAAGCTGCCATTCCTGAGGCCAGCCCTGGCCCCTGGGTAGTGGCTGAGTGCATGGTCCTGTGCAACTCAGCCTGTGCTGGCCCCGCTCGGCCTGCCCCGGCCAGGCCACAGCCACAGAGTTGCCCACGGCCGCAGCTACACCTGGCCTGGGCCTGCCCCACCGTTGTGTGGCCGAGGGGCTTCCGAGGCCTTGCCCACCGCACCCTCCGTTCACAGGGCCTTTGGTGGGCACAGCACTAGGTTCCGCCACCCAGGAGCCAGAGCTGATGCATCGCTCTCCTCCCACAACAGGAGCCCTGCAAGTCCTGAATAAAAATGATTTCAGCCCTTGTGCCTCCCGGTCCGGCTGGGGACCTGAGGGACCCCTGCCTGGCAGGGCTGAGCCTTGTGGCCTCTCCGCCTCTGCCGGCATCCAGCGGTGTCGGGGCTGGGTCCCAAAGTGACCGGGAGTCAAGGGAAGCGGGTCGGGGGCAGGGGCTGGGGCAAGGTGGGCTGTGGTCTGTGCAGGGAGCAGGAGCAGCCCCAGGGACAGAGCCTGAGGTCTGCCTCTGAGGACCTCGACCTCACTACCCGAGCTGTCAGCCGGGTGCCTGGGGCTGGGGCATCCTAGGCGCCCAACCCTTTGGAAGGCCAGCCTTGGGCAGGGCCCGGAGTTGCCAGGGGAAGTGGGAGGGGTGTGAGTGCCAAGGGACTCAGCACCAGGCTTGTCACCAGCAAGCGTCCTGCTGGGTGACTTCCCTGGCGCCGGGGTGTTGATTTCAGGACAGCCTGTGGAGGGGCAGGGCAGGTGGGCTTCGGGGTCTGAGGCCAGTTCTGGGGAGCCGTGTGGGTCCTGCAGAGCATCCCGGCCTGGTGCTCCCCCAAGCGTGGCTGTGTGTGCTTCAGGGCTGTGGGTGGAATCAGTGTGAGGACAGTGTGCACACGTGAACATACGGAGCTCCGAGAAGAGGCACACACAGGGTATGCATGTACTTGTGTGTGAGCACGCGTGTACCAAGGTTATCTGTGAGCATGTGAATGGGTGGGAAGGTAGACATGCTTGCATGTGTTTGAGCGTGATTATGTGTGGACGTAAGGATGCATGTGTGGCTATTGGGCACGCACGTGTGTGTGTGTGGACACCCGTGTGTGTCAGAGCACCAGAGTGAGGAGTGGGAATGTGCGTCTCCCTGGGGTCCTCTCTCAGGGTTCTGGGTGCTGGTGACCTTTCATTTCCATCCACACTGAGGACAGAAAGGAGACCGACCACCCTCACTGAGCACCCGCTGTCCCCTGAAGCCAGGTCCAGGGTCTGGGAATGAGCCTGGCAGGGCATCCATGTGGCCTCCTCTCCCGTGGTCCACTTGCCAAGGGGCTGACCCTATGGCTCAGTGAGCCCACAGCCCCACCCTGACCACCTTGGTGATGGCCAGCATGGTGCCTTCTGCTCGTTTGAAGGGGAGCTGGGTGGCCAGTCTGCCTGGGGCCTGCTGGGCTGGCTTTGGCCCTGTGGGTTCTGCCTCACTTGGCAGAATGGCTGCGGCCACTTCTTAGGCATGGGATACCCACGCTCACTCTCTGGAGGGACCCTGGGGTTGAGGAGGCCGGTCAGGACCCAGGGGCTGCGTCAGACCCTCTGGGGTCACAGCCTCCCCTCCCAGCTGGTGAGTCAGTGGGATCTAGCTGTGCCCTTCCTGGAGCTCAGCTTCAGCGGTACGAGGTGCTTGTGTCCCTCCTTGGGAAATCTGCTTCCCCATGTCTGGGCTTGGGCAAACCTTTGCCAGGAAGCCCTGACCTCAGTCCCGAAGCTCTGCTGTCCTCAGATGCCTTGTGGGGGGCAGGGCATCCCTCCTCCTCCCTTGCCCTGGGAACCCCAGAACCCTGCTGCATGCCCCAGCCAGGAGCTGGAAGGGGCATCTGCGACAGAGGCTTGGGGAGGGGTGGCCCTGGCTTCCCTGTGGCCCTGGCCCTGCCTGGGTTGTGTGAGTTTCTTCCGGCCTAGATCCCGTTTGCATCACCAGGTGGGCGGGCAGCAGGGGCGGGGCTGGTGCAGGAGGTCCTCAGAGGCCCCGCCTCCCAGGCCTCACCTTCCAGGGGCCTGGGATGGGCCGGGTGGGGTCCCAGGAAGGGGTCCCCAGGACAGTCATCTGTTGTGGACCTGGCTCCCATTCCAGGGGGTTTTGGGTGCCCCCTCCCCCGCCGCAGTTCCCACCTCCTAGGCCCCGGGGACCTCGGACCCCTTGCTGTCTCTGGAGTGGGCTGCCGGGTTTTCCAGTCCTCGGGGGTCAGGGCGCTCTCCCTGTCCTGCAGACAGCACCCAGGTCCGTGGGGAGACGGGCAGCTGCCAGGAGGCTTCTGGTGGACGGCCTGCGTGCCTGTCTACTCCCTCTTTCTTTCTTTTTTTTTCCTTGTGGTAGTGGGGGTTGACCCCAGGACTTTCATATTAAGCCATATGCCTAGCCCACTTTTACTTTTTATTTTGAGACAGGTGTGGTTGGTATTCTCAGTCTGTATCCTGCCCTTGGTTTTAGCTTTATTGAGGTAAAAATCAGTGTAGAGTCAGACGAACCTTTGTTCTTCACGAGTGTTGACATATTTCGAAGATGCCTGTCGATGTGTGGATGATTCTCTACTCATGTGAAGCCTGACCCACAGCCTGGGTCACAAGTGGCCCCTGAGCCCAGATGTCCTGCGTGTACCTTGCATCTCTCAATCCATGTGACATCACAGTATTGCTGTCTCCCTGTTTATTTAAAACATCTTTTTAAATTCACTTTTTAGCCAGGGATTTAGCTCAGTGGTTCCACCGCCTGCCTCACAAGCACAAGGACCCGAGTTCAATCCCCGGTACCAAAAAACAAAACAAAACAACAAAACAAAAAGTTAAGGGGGAGAGGCAGAGGGGAAGGGAAAAAAGAATTAAGAAATGTCATGTACACGTACCAACTCCCCACAATGAATATAAGCATTACGTACTACTAACACGTGCTGATAAAAATGAATAGTTAAAAGGCTTAAAGTGTGGAGTGCTCAGATAGATTGGTTATTCATATAAACCTGGCAGCACTGATTTTAAAACTATGTACATGTGTTACTCGAATAAAAATGAAGAAACTAGATCCGTATGCCTGCCAGGACACATAGTAACCATATGAATACAGGCATATTTTCTGAAGATGCATTACTGTCCTACTCAGCTGTGCTTCAGGGCACAAAAATCTGGTCTAGAGATATTTGTTGGTTTTAACTATCCCAAAATACAATTTTTTTTTTTGGTCCTGGGGATTGAGCTTGGGACCTTGCGCTTGGGAGGCAGGGGCCGGAACCACTGAGCCAAGTCCCTCACCTCCAAAATACAATTTTATGCTGCTGTTTTTATTTTGTTTTGTTTTGTTTTTGTACCAGGGATCGAACTCAGGTCCTTGTGCTTGTGCAGCAGGCGGCGAAACCACTGAGCTAAATCCCTGGCCCATATGCTGCTGTTTTTAGTGAGTGAACTTGCTTCATTGTTGAATATTCGGGGTGCTTTTTTCTCTATACGCACCACTGCAGTGAACAGCTCTGTGTGGGGAGTTTTTGTTTGTGGCCTTGATTTACTCATTCTTTCATCCCCTGTTGTTCTAGGTCTCTGTGTTCCTAGTGGTTCCTTAATTTGAAGTCCTCAGTGGGTCATTACCTGGGCAGGCCAGGCTCAAGGCTGTCCCTGGAGCCTGGGCGGCACTAAAAATTCCTGCTGACTGGACCATGGCTGCCACAAGGTGGCACACACCTGTAATCCTAGCACTCTGGGAGGCTGAGGCAGGAAGATGGCATGTTCCGGCTCAACCTGGGCAAATTAGCGACGTAGGGAGACACTGTTTCAAAATAAAAAATAAAGAGGGGCTGGGGATGTAGCCCAGTGTGAAGGTCCTGGGTTCAATCCCCAATTTGGCAAAAATATAAGCGTTTTTCGATTGTGATGGAAGCTGAATATGTCCTTGGGGGGCCAGTGGTTTGTATTTGCTCTCTGTGAGCTGGTGTCACATGGTTTTCTCCTTCGTGCTTTGGGGTCTTAAGGTATTATTTTCTGCAGATTATGTGCTCCTTAGAGTAATGACATCAGCTTTTAGACATACTTTCTGTTGAGTCATTTTTCCTAGTGTGCTGTGTGCCTTTAATTTGGCGACTTTTATTGATCATGCATTTTTCTCATAGCTAGATCTTGGATTTTTAAAAATTCCTTCTATTGCTTTTAGCTTAAAAACACATCATGCAGGATATTGGTACTGGAGCGTAGCTCAGTGGTACAGTGCTCGCCTAATAGATGCAAAGCACTGGGTTCAACCTCAGCCGCTACATAAAACAAGAACAAACCCCCTGCTGGTTACCTGTGTTCTGTGAAGTTGCTGCAGCTGGCTTGGATGCCCTGGAGCAGTCTGGGGATGGGGATGGGCCAGGACAGCCCTCTCGCCAGGCCTGGCCTTTCAAGCCTGCGGGCCACCTTCCCAATGCACAAATCCCTGGCAGTGGGAGCCACAGCTGCATCCTGGGTGCTCTTGGCGGGGCGGCTGCGTTCACAGGAAGGGCAGGCTCTGCTCTCTGCTCCCCCCTTCCAAAATGTTACCCCTACCTGTCCAGAGCTCAGGGAGAGGTTCGCTCCCTAATGGGCTCGAAACAGTGTGGTCGGGTGAGGGATCTTCGGATGAGACAGAAGCTTTGGTAGTCACAGAGAGGGGCCAGAGATGTGGCCCGAGGTGGCACTGAGCATGGGGGTCAGCCTTTGCCCCTTGCTTTCTGGGAGTCCCCTGGCCATTCCCTCCAGTCCCCCACCAAGTCCTCGCATCTGCCCCTCCTGGGGACAGGGTACAGTGTCCACCCAAGGCCCAGTCCCAGCCTCTCTCTGGGGTCCTTAACACAGGACGGTGCAGTCAGTGGGGAGGCAAAAGGGTCTGGTATAGGAGCCTTACCCTCTGAGCCCCAAACTCCTACCTGCAACTTTGGCTGTCCACTTTTAGCCAGTCTGGGGCCTGTTTGGGGTGTGGGCTGGGTCTGTGCAAGGGAACCTTGACTTTTGGTGCCACCCAAGACAAACGAGGAGCTGGGTGTGGTGGTGCATGCCTATAATCTCAGCACTCTGGGAGGCTGAGGCAGGAGGATTGCAAGTTCCAGCCCAACCTGGACAATTTAACAAGACTATCTCAAAAAAAAAAAAATTACAAAAGGACTGAGAGTGTAGCTCAGTGTGAAGCCCCTGAAAAAGAATTCTCAGTACTAAAAAAAAAAAAAAAAAAGACAAAAGGGGAGTGAGTGAGTCCTGCATCCCTAGAGGAGTATATACACTGGGGAAGAGGCTTCCTGCTGGGCCTGGTGGTGCACACCTGTGATCAGTCCCAGCACTCTGGAGGGAGGCTGAGGCAGGAGGATTGCAGCAAGCTCGAGGCTGGCCTGGGCTACCTAGTGAGTTCAGGGCCAGCCTGAACTACACAGGAAAACCCTGTCTCAAAAAACAAAAAACAAAACAAAACAAAAAAGCACCTTCCCAAGGGCCGAGCAGGGGTAGAGGCTCCCATGTGCGGGCTGCCCTGGGCTCTGCCTCTGCTTGGGAGGCATGGGGTGGGGGTGGGGGGTTCTGCACCTCTGTGGGGGCCAGAAAGGCCAGTGCCTCCAAGCTCGGACTGTGCTCTGGGGGCCTCCTTGCACCCCAGGGCATGCAGGCCCTGAACTCTGGCGTGGGGCTCAGGAGGCTGGGCGGAGGGGGCTTTCAGGTGGGGAGCCTGGCCTTTCCCCCTCACCTAGGAGCCCCTGATGGGATGCAGTCCTGGCCTCCTGGGATGGGGGTTGCTAATTCTGGGGTGACGAGCTGAGAATGTGGGCACGCACAGAGATTGTGAGTGTGCACAGAGGTTGTGAGTGTGCAGAGATCATGAGTGTTGTGTGCACAGATGTTGTAAATGTACAAAGATTGCATGTGTGACAGAGGTGAGGATGTGCAGAGGTTGCAAGGATGTGCAGAGGGGTTGTGAGTGTGCACAGGTAGCAGCAGCAGACCCGGGTGGAGCCTGGGGGAGCAGATCAGACCCTCTGCAGAGAACTTGCCAGCACTGGAGCTGCTGTGGGGGCCCTGTTCCTGGGGACAGCTGTGCAGAGCTGGAGCAGGTCAGGTGGTCTGGACATGTGTGCTCACCAGGGCTGAGGTGCTCCCCTGGGAGCCACAGGAGGTGTGGCCAGGGCTTGGGCAGCAGGGCCACCTCAGCCTCACCCAGGTCACTCCCAGAACCCTCCCAGCAGCCTGGAGCGAAGGAGTGGCCACTCTTATGACCTTGGCAGGGCCTTCTCTGGGAGGTAGGGCTGGCCCAGGGAGGTCTGGGACTGGGGTGGAACAGGCCGTGAGTGGCCCCACACTGTCATAGGGGTGCATAGAGAGGCACCTGACCCTGGGTGTCAGAAGATGGCTGTCCAGCCCTGTGAGTCTCTCAGCAGATCAGGCTGCCAGGGCCTGGGAGCTGGTGGCCTCAAAGTGGTGGTAGGGTATAGCCCAAGGCCACCAGGTCTAGGAAACGTGTGCCTGTCTGGGGGTGGGCAGCATCCCCTCAGCCATTCATTAGCGATCCTGCTTTGGAAGGGGACTGGGGGCCTGTCACCCCTTCTGAACCATTCTGGGGGATGGTTCATGCCTGGCCTCCAACCTGAACCAGGAGCTCAGTGTTAATACGGCTGAGTTCACAGACAAGGTCTGACAGTGGGGGGACCTGGCAGATGGCCCAGCTCACATGTCTAGCTCCCCTTTACACAGTGCAGGTGGGGGCTTGTGCCACAGGATCTTGGAGGTCTGGTCACTCCACACACAGCTCAGGTTAAGGCCACAGGCTCAGCACATGCCTAGAGCACAGATAAGGGAACAGGGTCTTCTGGTGGGGGAGTCTAGGGTGCCAGTCCTGGCTGACATGGAAGGGTGAAATCTCTCTGTTGGATACTCTATGAACTGGGCAACCCTGGAAGGAAAGAACCCTGCTTCCAGATGGGGAGGCTGGGACTCAGGGTCTGGATTAGTCAGCTTTTCAGTTGGACACAGTAGCCACAACTTAAAGGAAAAGTATGATTTGGCTTACAGTTTCAGGGGATTCAGTCCATGGCTACCTGGCTCCAAGGCAGAGACGTTAGGTTGAAAGGTCTTGGTGGACCGGTGGTGTTCAGTTCATGGTGGCTGAGAAGCAGAGCCAGGGAACAGTGCCACAGAGGAAGAGGCAGAAGGATTAGACATAAACCCCAAGTCCATGTTGGGCTGGGTGGCACATGGCTCTAATCCCAGCACTCAGGAGACTGACACAGGAGAATTGCCATGAGTTTGAGGTCAGCCTGAGCTATATAGTGAGTTCAAGGCCAGCCTGAACTACATAGCAAGACCCTGACTCAAAACCAAAAAAAAAGCCTCAAAAATAAGTAAATAAATGAATAAATCAAAAAACCCTATAGCTCCGTGACCTAGTCAGAGACACCTAGAAGTGTGCACCACCCGTCTCACGGGTGGATCCCAGAGCCAATCCAGCCTCATTGCCACAGGGCCCCACAGCCAAGGGTAGCAGAGTTGGCCCCTTCCAGCCCAGGCTGCCCTGAAACTCTGACCTCTGACTTAGCTGTTCCCTCTCAGTTTGGGGGGGACTTCTTGTCTGATGGGCCCCAGGCAGAATCTCCCACCTGAAGCTATCCCTGGCATGCTGTGGAGGGTGGCAGGTGGCCACTCCTCCCAATGGCCAGAAGTCCCCAAAACCTACAAGTCAGTACACAACAGCCATCTTCTGCAAGGGACCCCCAGACAGGCAGAGCGGGGCAGGACCCCAGCACCAAGTGCCCCTGGATCCCATAGAGGTGTCTCCTGGGCAAGTGGGGGATGCTCTGGTTGAGAGGCTCTCCACCCCAACCCTGGCAGTGCCTTTCCCAGAGCCACATGTGGCCATACTGGATTGGCCCCATGAAGCCTAGGAGCCACTGCCCCTCCCTAGGGTGTCTTCAGAGGGGGCTGGACAGCAGGTCTTGGGGTCCCTGACCTTCCTGCTTTGAGGGCAGTGTTTAGGGACAGGGCCCAGGGGCCCATAGTGACGGAACCATGTACCAGGTTTAGCTGAGGCTGAGCAGGGCACATGGAGCCCCAGCTGTCTCTCCTAGGAAGGGTCCTGTGCCAAGAGGTGTCCTTACACTGGAGTTCCTAGGCTGCATCCCCCAAGCAGGCTCCTGTCCCCATACTAGTCAGATAATTGGTTACACCAAGCCTCTGCTCAGCTGTCAAGGGTCCCCAGAGGATCCCGCTCCTCTGAATGGCATATATAAAGTAGCCAGAGAGTGCCACCTGATGGGGTGAGGGTCATCCTGGATAAGCCTGTGGCTGGACCTCAGATGGGCTATGGACAGAGCAGGAGCCCAGGCAGCCTCTAGGCCCTGAACAACCCTAGATACTGGGCCCCTCAGAAAGCCAGGGGCGGAGCTTCATGGGTGAGGGTGGAGCCTCTGGGTGTGGGTGGGGCCTCCAGTGAGGGTGGGGTCTTACCTGGATGTGGGCGGGGCTTCCTGCCTGATGGCCCGGATTTCACAGGTGAAGGTAGGGCCATGCCTACCTGTGGGTGGGATTCCTGGGGGGGGGGGCAGGGTCTCACTTTCGAGGGTGGACCTATGCCTGGGTGGGTGGAGCCCCACAGGCAGGGGCCACACCCATGAGGGCAGGGCCAGATTCAAAGCCAGGCTTGAAGTTTGAAGCCCAGGCTCCACTTCAGGCCCCTCCCTGTCCTCTCTGCCCGCTCCCCCCTCAGGCTCCCATCCACCTCCTTCTGGCCTTGGTTCCCCTGTCTTCCTCCCGCATATCAGCAGAGCTGACCAGAGAAGGACGTAGCTGCATGGATGAGTTGAGGACTCAAGGGCTCAGCCTGGCCCAGCTGAACATGCAGATGACTGGAAGGTGGCCTGGTGGGGTTGCCACCTTCCAGACAGGCAGCACAAAGCCTTCAGACGCTCATCGGGACTGCCGGGTGGCCACCCCAGCCCTTGGCTCTCAAGCATTGCCTAGAGGGCTGAATGGTGTAGCTGGGCAAGGCCTGCCTACCAGGATAGGCATTCATAGGCCCCTCACCCTCTCCTGTGACCCTGCCCACACCCTACACCCCGCGGGCACTGCTGACTGTCGGGCTGTGAACACCAAGTGGTTTCCTGTCTGTGCTCCCTCGCCCTCTGGTGGACAGGGGTAGGAAGTCTGTGTGTGTAGACAGACAACACAGACATGGCATCAGGCCGGGTGCCCCTTTTATGTATCGGGGTTAAGTATAACCCGGGTTCCTCACCTGCCTACTGGAGTCCAGTAGCCCAGGGCTCTCTGCTGCCCCGTCCGTGTCTGCACTTCCTTCACCAACAGAGCCAGGGTGGCTCCTGCTTGACTTTTGATCCATGGCCTAACTCTCTGCCCTGCCGTCTCTACCCAGCCTTCCATACCCTTGGTCCTGGGCCAGAGTGCCACATGGCTTCCCTAGCTGTGAGGACTGGGGACCCCTTATGAGCTGCTGGGCCTGGCTCCGCCCTATTGGTGACCGGTGTCCCGCAGCCAGCCTACGCCCAGAGTCACACCTGGGGTGGTGCCAGTCCCCTCATGGTCCTGGGCTTTTCTCTTTCTTTGTCAATCCGCATGGGTGGTCGGTGGTCCCCGGGCCCTCATGGCATCCGGAGGGTGACTGTATCCTTTGCACCAAGCAGGGACTCACCCCTGCCTGAGGTTGTCACAAGAACGAAAGGAGGGTGGGCCTTCCCGACCGCCAGTGTGAGTAGATCCCGAGGGGATAGTGGGGCCCCACCGTGGCTCATGGAGGAGAGAGTACAGGGCTGGCTCTGGCCCCCAAACATCAGCAGGGCATTTCTGGGGTGCATTCGTAACTCTCCTGAGCCTGTGTTCTTACCTGCCCAGTGGAGATGATGATACCTACAGAGCAGGCTTGTGGGACAGGAGGGGATCTGTACAGGTGCACATTCACGCGTGTGCACATGTTGTGTGCATATGTGTGGGTGTGTGTGCCTACGTACACGCTCGCTGTATGGGCCCAAGCACAGTGTCTGGTGCCTGCACGTGAAGGCTGCGTTGTGCCCAAGTGCAGGCACATGCTGTGCTGTTTTGGGGGGTGAGATGGGGCCCCAAAGCACTGTGCCCGGCTCTGGCCATTGGGGCCCGGCTGCCACCGGCGCAGCGAGGCTTGGAAGCCTCAGATGAGGGTGTCTGGGTGGCTGAGGGCTTCGTCAGCCTGAAACCAAGGAGCCTGGCTTTTCCACCTGGTGTTGCACCATGGCACAGCTTGCTGGGGCCCTGGAGCGAGTCTCCTGACCCACGGGCCTCAGGGTCCTGAGGAAGGGGTGGGATGAGCCCGGACCAAGGGCTTGGGCGCCTCCCTCCAGTTGTGCTTTGTACCGTCCCACCTGGCTGGGCTCCAGATGTGAGCTCAGGTCCATAGCCACCCCGTTCTTTTTTCTGCCTCCGCCAGCCCTTTGGATCATCTCCCTGCTGCTCCCATCCACAGGGATGGGGTGGGGGCGCTGCTCAGCACCTCTCTGCCCTCAGTGGTGCTGAATGACCCCACCTCCCCGTGCCCTATGTGATCAGGGCTGGAGTCGCTGCAGTGCATCCTGCCTGTGACCAGGCATGAGTGGCCCCAAAGGGTGGGTGTGTGACCCACCTGCTACGATCCTTGAGGACCAGAGCACCAGCCCCAGGCCCTGAGGCCACCAAGTGGGCAGTTTGTTCCTCACAAGCAGAGGTGGGTGGGAGGGGAGCCTGCTGCTTCGGGCACCAGATGGAGAAGGGAGAGGTCACCATGGCAACAGTGCAGCCTCAGGGCACTCGAGGCTGTGTGGAGGGGCCAGGCTGCTCAGCACACCTGCCTTCCAGTCCGTGCCTGGCACCTGCGCTCCTGTGTGTCTTGGATGTGAGGACACAGTGGTTCTTACACCTGTGAGAGAAGTTCACACAAGCAAGCCCACATCACACACCTGCCTTGGACCTCTCCCGCGAAGGCCCTGCAGGATGGGGACGCAGCCATGGGTGGCTGCCTTCTGTGTGGGTCTCCATGCACAGGCTGAGCTGGTGACCTTGCCCTCTTGTCCCCTAGCCCTGCCTGCCTATTCCAGCTGCTGAACCCCCTCTCTTCCCCAAGTGTGGAATTGTATAGGAATTCTTTTGGCAGTGAGTGGGAATTCTAGACTGTCCTCTAGGCCTTGCACTCCCACCACCTCTAGGCAGCCCCCCAGATGCCCCATTAGCCCCAATCCCTGCATCCTTGCTGCAGGGGACCCCTGAATGGGAGCCAGGCTCTAGCTCAGTAGTCGGGGTTGGGAGGGCACTGGGGGCCTCTGTTTCCCTAACTGGGATGAGGGACCTCACGTGAACCAGGTGCTGCAGAAGGGGGTGCCCCTGCTGTGTCTAGGACAGAAGCAGCAGCAGCAAAGGCCTCGGGGGTGGGTCGAGCAGGGGACAACTTGGAGCAGCTTCTGTCTGGTACACAGAGGGCCACCTTCTCAGAGCCAGGGAGCTCTCTGCACTTTGGAGAAAAGACAGGTTTGTAACGCAGGGCCCCGGCCTCCAGCTGTCCAGGCCCCAGCATGCGGCCAGTGGCCTGTAGTCAGCTCCACGATCACCCCTCCTTGGCAGTGTCCGTGATGCCCTCCTAGCCTCAGAGCAATGGAGGAGGGTGCCCAAGGTCCAGGAGAGAAATGGAGGGCTCCTCCCACAACCCCTGAGCTCCTGATCTCTCAGAGAAAGGTCTCTGAGCCCCCGCATTGGGACCGGGGCCCAGGTTGACCACTTTGCCAGGCTGTGAGCCCCACTGGTGTCAGAGTGCCCCTCAGTGGTCAGCACATGACCATAGGCTCTGTCTGCGGGGTCCTGGACAGCTTCCCTGAGCATGAGTTGGTGCTGACACTGGGCCCAGAACACAGGAGTCCGGGGTGGGGTGGGGGCCGGGGAAGGATGGGTGGGCCTTGCTGGGTGCTCAGCTCTGCCCTCACATGCTCCCTTCTCAGCAGACGGTGCCCCGCTCAGCGAGCTCTCGTGGTCGTCCTCCCTGGCTGTGGTGGCCGTGTCCTTCTCTGGGCTCTTCACTGTCATCGTCCTCATGCTGGCCTGCCTGTGCTGTAAGAAAGGCGGCATCGGGTTCAAGGTAAGGGTTGGGAGTCCATCAGGGCTGCGCACCAGGCCCCTAGGGTCCCTCACATCTGCTTGGCCTGAGCTCTCCTCCCTCCTGGCCCACTGGGGCTCTCAGGGGCCCCTGCCCACTGTCTTCCCTACTTCAGGTGCCCTCTGTAGGGCATGGCCTCATGCCTTTCTGTCCCAGGTCAGGGTCAGGCCCATCAAGGGCCAGGAGGCCGAGGGTGGCCTTGAGGGCCAGGGCGGGAGGGGGGCCCCTGCAACCCGAGGGCTCTGATTCCGAGTGGAGGGGCCGCCCTGAGAAGTCCTCAGGCCCTTGCTCATTGAATCAGAGGGAACAAGTCGTGCAGACAGGGTCCCAGGCACCAAACTGTCATTTGGAGTTCCCCGGTTTGGGTGTCTTCTTCCCATGAGCATTGTCTACAGGTTCTAGATGCCAGGGCATCGTTACCGGTCCTGGGGAGGCTGGACTTGAGGTGGGCCCCCCTCTGAAGATGGTGGCTGAGGGTAGACCGTCCCCCACCATCCAGTGTGGCTCTGGGCAGGGAGGGTCAGCAGGAGAAGCATGGAGCTGCACTGGACAAGGAGGCCCCACCCAGGGCCGCGTGGGCCGCAGTCGTGCCCATCAGCACATTTCGGGCTGGCCAGAGCCCTCCAGCCATTCATGCGCCTACGCAGGGCAGCCCTACTGGGCTGGAGGTCAGATTCCTGCCCTTGGAGAGTCAGGATGGGAGGAGCCTCTTGTGCCTGAGCACAGCACCCCGTCTGTATTTTGGGGCCAGCTCCCTACCGAGTGACCCGCGGCCCAGCCACCGTGGCCCCCATGTTAGAGCCCCGTTCTCTTGCCACCCTGCCTGCTGTCACGTCCCAGAGAGGCCTTCAAGCTGGTGCCTGCTCGCCCCCTACCTTTTTCAGAGCTGCCATCGATGGCTTTCAAGGGGAGCTGCGTGCCTGGGTAGCCTTGGTGCCCACTGCGCCCCACCCTCAGGCACACAGTTTCTCTGGAGGATCGGAGCCAGACTCAGCTGTGGGGCGGGGCGGGGTGGGATGCAGGCTGGGACTCCGCCATTGTGCAGCAGCCCCTCCTCCCGTCGAGAACAAGGTCCTTCACACAGGCAGCAGCCCCTGCCAGCGCCTTCCTCACCCCCTGGGAGCACGGTGCCCAGAACATCCCAGTGCCAGCAGACCTTGGTGGGAGGCTCCCTCTGGGGCTCGGCCTCCTGGAGCTGTGCGGGGAAGGGGCTGGGCAGGCCCGATGCTAACACTGTGCTACCTGATCGCCCGCTGTGCTGGCAGCACCTGGTGGGCACCCAGGCCGAACGGGCAGGTAATGGGCTAGACCCAGGGCTGACCCTGCACGGGGAGGGGGCATCTGCAGAGCCCAGGAGGGAGGGGCCGGGCCGCAGCTGGGATTAGAGGGGTCTCCTGGGCCCCAGGGAAGGGGAGTTGCCACGGGAACGAGCCCTATTTTCTCACTCCTGTCCCCTGATTGGCTCTGCCTCTGGGTTCAGACCCCGATCAGCCCACAGGAAAACCAACAAGGAGCCTAAAACTCCCTCTTCACTGCCAGAAAATTGAAATCCAGAGAAAGGAGAGCCCCCAGGTGGCAGGGATGTCAGGGCTCCTCCCTCCCAGCCCAATGCCTGTCTACAGGAGCAAGGGCCCTGGAGTGGGTGGCAAGGTTCCAGCTCCTCAGGATGCCCCTTGACTCCGCAGAGCCTCAGTTAGTTTCCCCACTGGGCAGCAGGGCTTGTGGGGGAGTACAGCATGTGGCCAGGAGAGGCTGTTACTGGATGTGTGTGTGTATGTGTGTGTGTGTTTGTGTGCACGCTTGTCTTAAATTAGGCCTGGACTTGTTCCGGGGCTTTGGAGTGTGCCCTGGACCTGGTGTGGAGGTCTCCTCCAGTCAGGCGTGGCAGCCCCACTGCAAGTCTGCAGCCTGGCCAGGAGCAGCTGCCCCAGGGTGCCCAGCACTAGCTCTTAAGAGCCTGGCTCCAGGGGGAGGTGGGGGTGGAAGTCCAGGGCTGACTCAGCAGGGAAGGTGGTGGGACCCTGCCTGGGGGTGCACATGGATGGGCTCGCTGCCCCTCTTCTGACCAGGGGTGGGGGCCCCTAGCTGCTTCTCCCACATGACTTTGGGGACAGGGTGGGGTGAGGCCCCCTGTGCCTGAGCTTGTCCCAAGACAGGGTGGGACCGCAGACAGGGCCGAGGGCGAGGGGCTCCTGGGGGTTGGGGTGGCTGAGCCGTGTTGGGGTCTGGTTCGGGTAGGCAGGGCCAGCTGGCTGCAGCTCCTCCCCAGTGTGGGGCTCTTCCCAGCCTGTCCACCTGTCCCTGAGCCTGAGGCTGGCGACACAGGGCTCATGCTGTTCCCTGGGAGCTGAGGTGAGCGTCCTGGCTTAGCTCTGGCCTTGGCCCCTCTTGGGACAGCTGGGTCCCTGGGGACAGAGTGGCTGGGAGCAGGGCTCTGCAGGGGAGGTGGGGGGCAGTTTCGCGGGGTGGGCACTCCCCGCACCCTGCCCGGACCACGCCGGGAAGGGGTGAAGGGGTGCCGGGGTGCCTCGTGGGCCCTGGTCACACCCACGCCAGCCTCACGGTGCGGGGCTCACGGCTACGCCCTGGCCAGCAGGAGTTCGAGAATGCCGAGGGCGATGCGTGTGCGGCTGAGTGCTCGGCGCAGGGCTCCCCGGCGGCGGTGGCACAGAGCGGGCCCGACGTGTACGTCCTGCCACTGACGGAGGTCCCCTTGCCCGTGGCTAGGCAGCCGGGCCGCTCAGGTGAGTGGGCCGGGGGGAGGGGCGCTGGCCTCCCCTCCCCTCCCCCATATCTTGGGGTCAGCAGGCCTGGCCCTGGGGAAGCACCAGGACTCCGCTCCGGAGATGGGGACGGGAGGGGCTGGGGACACATGTGGCCACTTGCAGGGTGCTGGCCCAAGACCCTCTGGCTGCACCCTAGGCTGGGCTGTGGCTGAGCGTGCACGTGCCCCTCTAGACCTGGGGGCAGCTGTCAGCAGGCTTGGGGGACACCCTTCCACCTGCCACCTCCCCACCTGAGAGGCTGCACTACAGAGGGCACTGAGCAGGACCGTGGCCGGGCTCTGTGGGCCTGTGATTGGCTCCCTTTCTGTGCTAGCCCCAGATTCCTGCTCCCTGAGCCCCCACTCCGCAGGGACCTGGGCACCATTGTGCCTGCCAGGGTGGGCCTGTCCACTCACTGAGGGGCCTTTGTGGGGCTGCCCTGTGCCTGGCTCCAGGAATTGGGCTGGAGGACCTCCTGGTAGGTGCAGACACAGACACAGGCACGGCCTCTTCCTGGGGCTCCCTTGGCCTGGGGCTGCCCTCTGCATGTCTCCCTTTTGGCCTCCGGGGGTCGTTCCCACGATGCCGGCCACCACAAGAAGCCAGAGGTGATGGTTCAAGGGCCAAGTCTCCGGAATCTCAGTTCTGTCCTGGATAGGGCGGGGTCGCAGGCCTCAGGCCACCTCTATGGCAGTCAACTCTCAAGCCCCTCTGCCTGGAAGTTCTAGCCATGGGCTACTCCCCTTTACTGCCCAGTCGGCTCCCCCAAGGACGTTGAGGAAGGGCATGTCAGGCCAGGGAGCCCTGCTGATCCAACGGGGGCTCTGTTGGCACCAGGGCCTGTTACCATGTTGACAAGCAGACAGGTTGGCCTAGCCTGTTGGGCCTGACCACCATGCTTCCCATCTCAAGGCACTGGTCTGGGCCTGCAGAGCAGAACCGGATGACGTCCAGCTACCAGCAGGCCCAGGGCACCATGCATGTCCCTCCAGCCCCAGATCTCTTGGAGGAGAGGTCACTGGCCAGGCAGGAGGCTGGGCCTGGGACTCCAGCCTCAGAGCACATTTGTCCTCTGGCCTGAAGGCTTGTAGCTGCCCCAGCACCTCCTGAAAGGGCAGGCATCCTCAGCTGCACAGGGTCTGCCGTCCTGGATGGTGTGGGGGGGGCTCCGAGCCCTGTGTAGACACTGCTGGGAGCAGATGGGAGCCGTGGACCACCCTGGGGGCACTAGGCTGTGCCTGGGCCTATCTGCCAGGAGCAAGTGTGTGCCTGGGACCCCATGATCCTTGAGAGCCAGTTGGTCCCAGCCACTGGAGGGCTGTCCCTGGGGACAAGGGGGACAGGGACCCCAGGGAAGACAGGTATATTTACTCCATTGTTGCAGCTCTGGTCTGTTTTCTAGGGGACACCCTGCTTCTAGGGAGGGGCGAGATTTAGGGTGAGGCTAGGGGTCCAGGATTGGAAATGTGAGCAGTAGGAGTCACCCAACTCAAGATGGCAGAGAACAGCTCCACCAGCCCAGGGCTGTCCAGGCCCACAGGGCCCTGCCCCACGCTTACAGTAGTACAACACACTCCTGCCTCCATGGCTTTCCTGAGGCCTACCAGCATGGGACCTGGGCCTGCTGGGGGACAAGTGAGGTCCTGGAGACCCCAGGTGGGAGACAGGATGCCAAGACAGACTGAGGTGCACAGGAGCAGCCCCAGGAACAGGCCCAGTGGGGCTCCCACCCTAAACTCTGCATCAAACCAACACCGCCCCTCACCCCTGGGCTCTCCTGGCGGCCGGGCTCAGTCCCAACCCCCTCTGCCCTCTGAGCAGTTGGTGTGGGAACAGAATCTGGGGAATCCACTGGGGCATGAGTGGGTACAGCCAGCCGCAGCCCCTTCCTCCTGAGCCTACCCTGACCCTGCCTGCCTGCTGACCTCACCCAGCCTGGCCCGCAGGGAGAATAGACCCAGTGTGTCCCGTACAGGGCTGTGCCAAGCAGCCCCCAACAAAGGAGCCTTTGGTGTGCCGGTGCTGGGATGCCAGCCCCTGGGGGATGGGGGCGGGCTGCTCTGAGGCCATCCCCAGGCCTCGGCACCGGCCCTCCTGCCCCAGCCACACTGCCTGGCCAGTGTTACGCATCTGGCAGGTCCAGCTCCAAGCCCTGCTGGCTCCAGCCTGGCTTGTCCCGGTGGTTCCAGCACCCCCTTCCCCAGGCCACCCAGAGAGATGCCTGGGTGCAGCTTGCAGATCCACAGCTCTCTTGGGCATCGGCCATCCCTGCTCCCAAGGCAGCCTGGCCCCTGATGGCAGCCCCCAAGTGTGGTTCTGCCTCGGGGGCTGGCTTGCCCTCCCTGGCTGGTGCAGGGCACTTGGGAGCTCCCAAGGACAGCTGAGGAGCCAGGGAGGAGTCTGGAGAGTGGGAGGGGCTGACGGGTCCTGAGCCCCCTTCCCTGTTACAGTGCAGCTCCTCAAGTCCACAGACCTGGGCCGGCACAGCCTTCTGTACCTGAAGGAGATCGGGCATGGCTGGTTCGGGAAGGTGAGTGTGCGTGGCTGGCGGCTGGAGTGGCAGGGCACAAGTCTGCTCCTCTGGCAGCAGCCTTATGTGAGGCGGGGGGAGCAGCATAGTGGTCCTGGCTTCCTCCGGAACCCTCTTCCTCACTGTGGACACGCAGAGAGAGCCAGGATAGCCTTGGGGTAGACCCATGCTCACAGTATTCCAGCCTAGAACCCATTCTGCAAGTGGTAAACCCAGGCACAGGAAGGAGGTAGTTTATCCTGGGGGATGGGGAGGAAGAGGAACGAGGCGGAGGGTGGCCTGGGTGACGCCTGTCCCTGCAGGTGTTCCTGGGAGAGGTGCACTCGGGTGTCAGCAGCACCCAGGTGGTGGTGAAGGAGCTGAAGGTGAGCGCCAGTGTGCAAGAGCAGATGCAGTTCTTGGAGGAGGCACAGCCCTACAGGTGGGTGGCACCTGGGGACAGGCAGCTGGAGGGGCAGGGGCCAATCGGCCAGGATCCCTGTGACAAAGGCAGGCTATGTGCCACCTGCCCCACCTTGCAAGTCAGGACAATCTGTGGCTCTTGCAGAACCCTGCAGCACAGCAGTCTGCTCCAGTGCCTGGCGCAGTGTGCTGAGGTGACGCCCTATCTGCTCGTGATGGAGTTCTGCCCGCTGGTGAGTGGCTGCCGGGGAGGAAGGGCTGTCCCTCCCTCTCTAGGCCCTTGGCTCTGAGCTGCCGCCCAGATGGGATGGTGGGGGCCTCTGCTGAGTTGGGGTCCTCCATGCCTTGCCCATAAATAGTGCCACCCGGGCGCCTCATCTCCCCTAAGGTGGAGTCCCAGGAGACCCTGCCCTGAACCTTCCAGAGGAGGTCTGTGCAGAACGGGGACCCAGCAACACCAGCAATGGCTCTGAGGGCTTGGGTAGCACCAGCCTGGCACTGGGACAACCCTGTGCCCCCAGGGTTGTCCACTGCCTGGCTCCCCGAGCAGCCTGGGTGGTGGTTTAGCCCAGGGCATCCCAGGCAGCTGCACAGCCTGTTCCAGTCATGGCCAGGGTCTGACCACTTCCCCAAGGCAGTCTTGGAATCCTGTGCCTGCAGCCTGCCGCCCAGACCCCCTGTGTGCACACACAGCTCCAGCACCGGCACGGACTGAGGCCACCCTGCAGGACACAGGCTCCCGCAGTCTGATGTCTGGACTCCCGGCTGGGTTGTCAGCGGTTGCACCTGCCAGCCCATCCTCTGGTCACCAGCTCTGGGTTCCACCCTGGATCACTTGGCAGGAAGCAGATCCACTTGGCCTCATGTTCTTGTCTGTTCACGGGGACGTGGTGCTACAGACCCTGAATGGCCGGCTAGCAGGTCCCGTTAGAGAAGGCATTCTGGGAAGGGCCTCTTGCCTGTGGGTCACCTGGCTGGCCTGTCCTTCGACACACAGCCCCTCCCCAGCTCTGCAGGTAGCTGCTGCCCATGGCTGTTAGCCAGGCACCTTCTCAGCCCCACTCAGCTCCAGCATGGGCGGGCGCAAGATAAGGCAAGGTGGGGGCCCCTAGGGCAGGGCAGCAGGCAGCGGCTGCTCCTCAACTGGGAGGTAACATTCGCTCCCTCTCGGCAGGGGGACCTCAAAGGTTACCTGCGGAGCTGCCGGGTGACAGAGTCTATGGCGCCTGACCCCCTGACCTTACAGCGAATGGCCTGCGAGGTGGCCCGTGGTGTCCTCCACCTGCACCGAAACAACTACGTGCACAGGTGAGGGGCAGGCAAGGCCACCCGGGCAGGTCCTCTCTACAACCCACGGTGGGGGCTTCTCACCTGCACAAAGGGCGGGTGGTACTGCCGCTCCGTGGGGCCTGGTGAGGATGAACCGGGTTAATCTACATGGCATGAGCAGCCAAGCTATAAGGAATTTCACTAGTGAGGGCACCTGGCGGCCCCTCACCAGTCCCTCTTGTCTCTCTCGGGGTGCAGAGGGGTCAGCCAGCCCTGTCGGGGAGGGAGAGGGGGGCCAGGACACCCAGCCCCGGGGAGCCTGGGGGACGTGCTGGAAGAAGTAGTGATGGACGAATGGCCCCCGCCAGCCCTGGATGCCGCACGGGCCGTCCTCCCCAACAATATCCTGGTGCTGAGTGATGACACAGGCAACTCCAGCATCAGTGATTTTGTTGAAGAGGGCAGCTGCCAGCCTCCTGACCTGCCTGCCGCGCCCCTGCCCCAGTTGCCACAGGCTCAGGCACATGTCTGTGGCTGGGGCACTGGCCCACAGCTGTCCCCTGGGAGGCAGACACAGGCCTCAGGGAGCAGAGAGGGGCTGGGCACTCTGTCCCTCAGCGCAACAGCAACAAGGCAGGTGGCACATCCTATAGTGCCCTGTGCCCCCAACACCCACATGGCCACTGGCCAGGTGGAAGGGTTAGAGCCAGCTCCAGGGCTGGCTGCCAGTTGGAAGTAGTCCTGGGGCAACCTGCATGCCCTGTCTGGGGATGCTCCATGCCTGCCCTGCCCTGGGGCCTCAGCTCCACCTCTACCTGGCAGGGCAGGGCCAGGTCCTGGACCATGGGCTCTAGCTGTGGACAGGAACTCCTGGTACACTCCAGGCCTGTTTCCCATTGACTGCCGCCTCTCAGGGTGCTGGGAGGGGGGAGATGGTCCTGAAGACTGCAGACACACAGGGTGGGGCTGTCCGTGGCCTGAGAGCTCCCTGGGTAGGTCAGCAGACTGGTGTCCCAGAAGGGTGGGAGCTGGGCAGTGTCTTCACCGGGGACCCATGGGTGTGGACCTCTCTGGGCCACTGCCCTGTCACGTTTGAGGCCCTGTCCACGCGGACCTTCCAAGGTGCCCAGTGTAGGGCAGCCTCTCAGACACCGCTTCCTGTCTGCCTGCTGGGCTGAGCCCAGGATGGCCCTGGGGAATGAGCCATTCTGCTGTGGGCCAAAGCCGCAGCTGACCCTGCCTCCCGCCCTGCAGCGACCTGGCCCTGCGGAACTGCCTGCTGACGGCCGACCTGACAGTGAAGGTCGGCGACTACGGCCTGTCCCACTGCAAATATAGGGTACGTCAGGGGTTCAGGCCTGTGGGGCGGGGCTGCTACACGTGGGGTCCGACCCTGCCCCGTGTGCCCGCAGGAAGACTACTTCGTGACTGCCGACCAGCTGTGGGTGCCCTTGCGCTGGATTGCACCCGAGCTGGTAGACGAGGTACATGGGAACCTGCTGGTGGTGGACCAGACCAAGAGCAGCAACGTGTGGTGAGCAACCTTGCGGTGGGCACGTGAGCCTCTGGCTTGCAGGCCCAGGGGGTCACCAGGCTGCTGCCCCACCCACCCCATTCAGGGAAAGGCCAAGTGTGGCCTAATGTGCTTATGTTTGCCACACTTTGGTCTCAGGAGGTGTGGGCTCTTGGTGCACCCCACAGCAGCCGGGGACCCTGAGCTGGTGGAGGGACTGCCTAGATGGTCAGGGTACTGTACCTCCCAGGACCTAGTGGGCCAACACCCAGCAGTGTCAGGGCTGAAGCAACAGTGAGATTCCAAAGCCCTCAGTGAGCAGCAGCAGGGGGTGTACGTCCTGATGGGATGTGGGGCCTTGGCTGGCATCTGTGCCTGTGGAGAGTCTGGGGACTATCAGCCGCTCTTGAGGGAACTGGGAAGAGGGAGGAATAAACAGGCAGGAAGTGCTGAGATCTCCCAGAATTGTAGCCTGGCAGCCACCACCCTCCATCCAGCACCAAGCTGTGCACAGAGCAGCCATTCTTTCTGACCTGGCTCTGCAGCCTTCAGAGGGATGGGGCTGAGCTGCCTTGGGGGCTCTCACAGGTGTCAGGGTATCTCCTGCCATGGGGGTGTTCGTTCCAGGAGCAGCCTCTGCTTCTAACTGCTCCATCCCATGCCTTGCGCCCCTCAGCCTGTACACATGGAACAGCTCCTCCTGAGCATGTGGGGCCCTCCTTGAAGTCCTTTAACTATGCCCCATCACGGACACTCCAGCCCCTGCTTGTGACCCCATTGAGGAGCCCCTTCTTGGCATGCCCACCCTCAGAACCCTGGCTGGGTCCCCATCACAGGACTCTGGCCACCAGGGTCCAGCTCTGTCCTACCTCCCAGGGCACAAGGAGCCAGGGGAAGCCACTCCCAGCTGCTTTCTCCCGGCCCTGCCCGTCACCCCAGCCCTACCCACACTGCCTGGGGCTCCAGGTCTGCTCCTCCTTCAGCCTGGTGGACCAGGCCCTGTCTGGTTACAGGCTTCCTTTCAGCTCCCCTGGCAGCTCCCACACCTGGCATAGTGTCTCCAGTGTGACCAGTGAATGAGTGAGTTGACAGACCAACGGATGTGACTTTGTGCAAGGCCAGACTGCCTTTTACTTGCCAGGCACTAGAGTGTTGGGCTCTGGCCTGGCTGGGGTGGAAGGTCTGTCCTTGGGGAGGGCAGCTGGTGTGTACTGAGCTCTGGGCCCAGAGTGGCTGGCATAGTGGTGTCCTGTGTGGTCCTGCCAGCCCTGTCTCACCTCAGTCACCCCTGCAGGTCCCTGGGCGTGACCATCTGGGAACTCTTCGAGCTGGGTGCACAGCCCTACCCTCAACATTCAGACCGACAGGTGCTGGCCTACACTGTCCGGGAGCAGCAGCTCAAGCTGCCCAAGCCCCAGCTACAGCTGAGCTTGTCTGATCGCTGGTAAGGATCCCCCCACTTGGGGACAGGAAGTCCGAGACAGTAGGGTGCTCCAAGTCTCCAGGGACAGGTGGCCTAAGATGACCACCTGAGCCTGCAGCTGTCCCATCCTTTTCCTGGCCCTACAGTCAGGGAAGGGGACCTCAGGCAAAGTGTCGCCTTCCCTCACCTCTGGTCCCAGACTCCTTGGGGCTTAGGATGCTGAGGGAGTTGAGGAAGGGAGAGATTCCCCCAGCAGCCCTGGAGGCACCTGGGGTGCAGGGGGGCCAGCTCCTGCGTGGAGGGCGGTGCGCCACTCTCCTGGGGTTCTGGGCCACCCATGGGAACCCCCTGGCAGGTACGAAGTGATGCAGTTCTGCTGGCTGCAGCCGGAGCAGCGGCCCACGGCAGAAGAGGTACACCTGCTGCTGTCCTATCTGTGCGCCAAGGGCGCCACCGAGGTGGAGGAGGAGTTCGAGCGACGCTGGCGCTCGCTGCGGCCAGGCAGGGGCGGCTTGGGGTCTGGGCAGGGCGCAGCAGGTCCGTCGGTGGGTGCTGGGGCCGACCTGGCTGCCGCCTCGTCCTTCCCGCTGCTGGAGCAGTTCACGGGCGACGGCTTCCATGGCGACGGGGACGATGTGCTGACAGTGACTGAGACGAGCCGAGGCCTCAACTTCGAGTACAAGTGGGAGGCGGGCGTCGGCGCGGAGCCCTTACCCCCCAGCCCGGGCAGCGCGCGCCTGCAGGAGCTGTGCGCCCCCAACGGCGCGCCGCTGGGCGTGGTCCCCGTACTCAGCGCGCACAGCCCCTCACTCGGCAGCGAATACTTCATCCGCCTGGAAGAGGCTGCACCGGCCGCCGGCCACGACCCCGACTGCGCAGATTGCGCCCCCAGTCCCCGTGCTGCCGCCGACCAAGATGACGACTCCACTGCCTCGCTGGCCATGGAGCCCCTGTTGGGCCACGCGGTACTCGCCGATGGCCCCTGGGGCCGCCGCGCCCAGGACTCACCCTGCCCCTCCCGCTCGCCCTCTCCCGGCGCGGAGGACATAGGCTGGGGAGAGGCCACCTTCTGCCCCTTTTTTGAGGACCCACTGGGCGTGTCCCCTTCTTCCTGCTCAGGGGCTCTGCCGACCCGGGCTGAGCAGGTCGGGGAGGCCGAGGCACAGAGGGCTGCCCAGCGTGCCCACTGGAGCTCCAACATGTCAGCCAACAACAACAGTGCCAGCCGCGATCCTGAGTCCTGGGGCCTCGGCTACGTGGGCAGCTACACAGACAGCTATATGGACGACTGCCCCAGCCCAGCGCAGACCCCACGGGTCTCCCCGGACTTGGGCCACCCCCTGGCCCAGGAGGGCCCCAGAGAGCCTCTGCTTGGGCCACAGTCAGTCTCCCTCGGGCCGGAGCCAGGCCACTGCCTCAGCCTTCCCGGTCTGGGCTCTGCCCAGGGCCTGGCACCCGCTCCCTGCCAGGTCATGCCCCCCTGGACAGGGGCAGCCGTAAGTGGGGGTGACAACCCCCAAGCAGAACCCAGGCTTGCCCAGGAAGCCGAGGGCTCTGCTGGACCCCAACTGTCCCTTCCCTCTGTCCCCTCCCCGTCCCACGAGGGAGCATCTCTTCCCTCAGAGGAGGCCAGCGCCCCTGACACCCTTCCGGCCTCTCCCACATCCGCTGCTGGCAGCCAGGTGACAGTCTCGGAGCTGGTGCCCACCCTCAGCAGCAGCAGCAGCTCCCCTGAGGTGGAGGAACCCAGCAGTGAGGATGAGGACACAACGGAGATCACTTCGGGCGTCTTCACTGACGTGTCCAGTGATGGCCCTCAGGCTGAGAAGCCCGACGTAGTACCAGCCTTGCGCTCTCTGCAAAAGCAGGGGGGAACGCCTGATTCCCTGGACTCCTTGGACATCCCATCCTCAGCCAGTGATGGTGGCTGTGAAGTCTCCAGCCCATCCACTGCTGGGCCCCCTGGCGGGCAACCCCGTGCACTGGACAGTGGCTATGACACGGAGAACAATGAGTCCCCTGAGTTTGTGCTCAAGGAGGCCCATGAGGCCAGTGAGCCCAGGGAGCTGGCCTCAGAGGAGGATAGCCCAGGGCCAGAGACCCAGCTCTCAGCCTCCCTGGGGGGCCTCAGGGAGAAGAACCCCTACCGAGACTCCGCCTACTTCTCAGACCTGGACGCCGAGTCTGAGCCTGCGGTGGGCCCTGAGAAGAGCAGCCCCGACCAAGTCTCGGGGCAGAGCCCTGGGTGGCAGTCGGCGCAGACCTCTCCCGTTCTTGGGGTGCTGGGGGAGGCACCTAACGCTGGTCACAGGGAGGTGCTACCACCACTGCAGGGGCCCCAGGAGCCTCTCCCGGAGCCAAGCGCCTGTGCCCCCAGCCCCCGGCCAGAGCCTCCTGCATCCCTGGGCTCAGCTGAGGGCCAGCCTGAGCGGAGCCTGGGCTCCTCCAAGTTCTTCCTGCTGACCCCTGTCCCGCGGAGCCCAGAAGGTGATGGCACGGAGCTCGAGGGGACCCCAGGACTGTTTTCAGGGAGGCCAGGGGATCTAGGAACCCCCAGAGCCCCACTCTGCTTGGCTCTGCCCGGGCGTCCTGGGCCCTTAGAGGGCCGGCCCGAGGAGGAAGAGGAGGACAGTGAGGACAGCGACGAGTCCGACGAGGAGCTCCGCTGCTACAGCATCCAGGAACCCAGCGAGGACAGCGAAGAGGAGTCGCCCGCGGTGCCTGTGGTGGTGGCCGAGAGCCAGAGCGCGCGCAACCTGCGCAGCCTGCTCAAGTTGCCCAGTCTGCTGTCCGAGGCCCTCTGCGAGGACCTGGACCGGAAGAAGAAGGCCGTGTCCTTCTTTGACGACGTCACCGTCTACCTCTTCGACCAGGTGGGCGGGCCGCTCCCGCGGGCGTGGGCTTGGTGCATGCGCAGGCGCATGGACTGCGGGTGTGGAGGGGCTGCGGTGTGGGTGGCCGAGCAAGGTGTGCTGACCCCTGCAGGAGAGCCCCACCCGGGAGCTCGGGGAGCCCTTTGCCGGAGCGAAGGAGGCGCCGCCCGAGTACTCGCCCGGCAGCCCCGGCTCGCCCAGCGCCCCCAGCCGGCCAAGGCGGGGTGACCGCTCGCCCAACGGCTCCGCGGAAGAGACGGAAGAGGGTGAGGAAGGCAACGTCGGAGAAAGGGCTGTGAGTGGGGCGGCGTGAGGTCAGGGCGGGGCTGTGGCGTTGGGTACCCTTGGGCGGCGTCGGGGCGGGGCCTCCGCAGACGAGTGACGAGGCAGCCCCGCCCATTTGCAGGCGGTGGGTTCGCGTGGGACGACGGCTTCCCTCTCCCTCGGGCGCCGGCGAAAGGGACACTGGCGACTACCTTGGGCCCGGCCGCGCCCGCGCCCGCCCGTGTTGCGTCCCCCACACCGGCCCCAACCGCGCTCTTCTCGCGCTTCACCGTGTCGCCCGCGCCTGCGTCCCGCTTCTCCATCACGCACGTGTCGGACTCAGACGCCCAGTCCGTGGGAGGTGAGGCGCGGAGGGCCGGCAGGGGAAACGCGCGGGCGGGGCAGGTCCTTTGCCCAGGCCCACACGCCTGCGCTGGCCTGGCTGCCCCTGTCCCGGTGGCCGCGGCCCGGGTCCAGGCCCCTGGGCCGCCCACGGTCCTTGCCTCACGCTGTCTGTCCCCCCCCCCCCACCCGCTGCGGCCTCGGCCTGGGAACCCCCGCCTCCGGAGCCTGGTGGGTTCTCCCCCCCAGGGCTCATCTGGGCCGGTGCGTGTCCCCGAAGCCGCGCAGGCTGCCTGTCCAGGGCACAGGGCCTGTAGCCAAGACCCTTGGTGCTCCGGTGGGCATTGCTCGGAAGAGGGGCTGCACTCCCCCACCGCCAGCTGTGTTCCAGTCCACAGCCTGGGCTTCTGCCGGGCGTCAGCTCTCCCTACACCCCGCGCACAACGCCTCAAATTCCTCAGAATCCTGCTAGGTGGCCCTCAGAGTCCACTTCCTCCAGGAAGCCTGCCTGCCCCTCACCCCACCCGAGGCAGACCTAGTCCTCTACCTGCCCTTGGCTTGTACCTGCACCCGGAACGGGCGGGCCTGTCATCCTCACCCTGGCTCGGATGAGCCAGTTACCAGGAAGTACATGGGTGACCCTGGCCAGCTCCTTGCTCTCCAGGCCTCAGTTTCCCCATCTGTAAAAGGGCCCGGTCAGGCGGAAGCAGTGGAAAGAGAAACATCATTTCCCAGGGAGACACTGCTAGACAGGCGATGGGGGTAGGCCCACCGGTGACCGTGGGCCCTGTGGGAAGGAGAAATGGGGGCCCATAGGCTCACGTCGTACCTTCTCTTTGCTAGGCCCTGCAGCAAGCGCTGGAGGCGAGTACACTGAGGCTTGAGGCCCAGGCGGCTCCATCCTTTGGAGGCTAGCGTCACCGGAGCCCCTGCTGCCCTGTCCCGGGCAGCAAGAACAGTGACCAGGAATGAGTAGCGACTGTAGTCCTGGTGGCAGCAGATCCGGGGTCATGGCGCCCCACATGGCATCCTGGAGCAGCAGGTGGGCAGGAGGTCCCTCACCAGCCCTGGACAATATACTGTGCACACTGTCACCGTGGGGGCAGACTGTGTCCTGGACACTAGGGTTCACTGCCAGCTACCCCGGATGGCCTGGCCTGAGGACTGTGGGTGTCTGTATACACAAACTCTTAAAAGGGGCCCTATTATCCTACACCTCTGGGCCTGGCCCATCCCGACCCTGCAGCCGCCTTTCCACTCTGGCTGCTGCCTTTGGACTGCTCGGCCTCAGGCCGGGAGACCTGCCCCAGGCCATGGGCCTGCATGCCATGCCTGGCCGGGTCCCTCCATGTGTTCACAGGACACTCACACCCTTGGCTGCGTGAGGCACAGGCCCTCAGGTGGCCATCAGACGTGCCCCTCAGCCTCTCCTGGGTCCGGGTTTGTGCAGGGCCAAGAGGGGCCCCTGGGCCAGGGTCCCCATGCCCTCACCTGTCTATGGCTGATTCCCCTTCACTGCCTCCCCCGGAAGCCCCTCTGCACAGTGTCTGGCAGCTCCTGCCTGGGTTCTGAAGTGCCTGGCATCTGCAGACACCCAGAGGGCTTCCAAGCTGTGCCCAGCCCTCCGGCCCTGTTCTCGAGGTGTCCCTAGCAGGGCAGTGCCCTGTCCCGTGCCTGGCACCAGAGGAGAGTGGGGGCTGTACCCCACAGGCAGCGTCAGGGCTCCTGCCTATGCGGGGGACGAAGGGTGGGACTGGGCAGCACAGGGACTATTTTTGTAACAGCTACTGCTGGAATGAATAGAAATGGGGTGAATCTAAGTTATTGTTGCCAAAGAGATGTAAAGTTTATTGTTGCTCTGGGGGTGGGGGGGGTACTTGGTTTTGGTTTGTTTTTTTGTTAGTTTGAGGCTTAGGACGCTGGTGCAATGATTTTTGTTTTGTTTTTGTTTTTTAAGAGAAACCAAGCTACAAAAAAAGTTCTTGTGCTCAGCATGTTTTCTTTTGGGGTCTGTATAAAGCCCCTGTGTTGGGGGTTCAAGGCTGGGGTGGGGCCCAGTTGCCAGCTCTGCCTGAGGACAGGAGGGAGGCTGGCTCTTCTCCCATCCTGGTCACCTCACCCTGGTGATCTGGCACCGCTGTGCCCGCACAGGGAGACACTTGAGACCCCCTCTTCCTGCTCCAGAAGCCGGCCCTGCCCAGAGGGTGGATAAGCCTATACCCCACAAGCAGCTCCTGCCCTTCCCCGGCCAGCACTTGCCCAGCCTAGCGCTGGGTGGAGACTGGAGGAATCAGGTAATCTGTGCTCCCTGCTGTCCTGGCTCTGTGTCCCCACCAGAGCTCCATACCCTCAGCCTTTTGAGCAGGGTGTGGGCCCGTGGCTCAGGGGCTCCAGAGCCCTCCTGGGAAGGGTCTGTGAGGGCTGGACTTCTCTCCAGACAAGGACCACTGTCACCAACACAAGTCACCACATGGTACTGCATCCAAAGAGCACAAAGCAGACTTGGCAATACAAATTTTAAAGTCTTGTATTTGAGCAGCGGCCCAGCCCCTGCAGAAAGCAGCCTGAGGGGGGCACCCAAGAGCCAGGGGTAGAGGCCAGGAGCTGGATCCCTACCAGCCAGCATGTACACGGCCAGCGACCCTGGCCACTGCTATGGTGACAAGGTGTCTGCCACGGTGGGAGCATGCAGGAGCCCCAGAGCAAGGGGTGGGCCCAGGCCTTGGCACAGCAGGATAAATTACTCTTCAAATGAGGGTTCAGGCGCCCCCACCCCTCAGGCCACAGATCATGCTTTGCACAGAGGCCGTTTATTGACCAGACACATGGGAGTGTGGGAGTGAGCTCCTTTCTAGCCACTGGATGATGGGAGTGTCCTCCTGTGCCCAAGGCTTCAGGGGCCTCTGACCTCAGGGAGCTGCCTCGCTGCCAGGGTGGCACAGCCAGTGGGCCTCGGGTTCTTGGATAGATTCCTCGGGGCAGCTGGGATCCAGCCCAGGGCAGGCTGATGTGCAGAGGGTGATACCAGGAAGTGGGGGCCGGATGTTCGTCCTCTAACCAGGAACACACAGGTGGTGACAGCGTCAGTTATGTAGGTGGGCCCAGAGGGTGGCGCTGTAGATGTGGCCATCAGCTGAGGAGTGGGGCCGACCTGTCGTTGGTCACTGTTGGCTTCAGCTGCACATTGGCGAAGGGGTTCCTGAGAAGATAAGAGCAGTTTCTGGTCGGGACAGGTACCCCAGACAGGCTGTACCATGAGGGCTGTCCTGGGACACTCAGTGTGGGACTCCCAACAGCCCAGCCTAGAGCAGGAGATGAGGGGCAGGACCGGGTCTGAGCCAGGTGCTGTCTGCAAGGCCCGCTGGCCCCAGTGTGGCTGCCATCTGCTCACCCCACATGCTCTGGGCAGGCAGGGCACCCTCACTTGGAACTGGGGATGGTGGGGTCCAGCTGTGCCCCTCCCAGCTCAGGGTGGATGTCCCCTGTGGGGAGGGGACCATTTCCTTCTCAGGAGTTGGGCAGCCCTGGAGAGGGTCCACGTCAGTTTGGTGAACCCCCCACCAGGCTCAGCCCTAAGGATAGAGGAGCTGATGGCCTCTCACGAAACAGGACATGGCTCAGCAGACAGTTCGAGCCAGCCCATGCATGCAGGGCATCCAGGCACGCCAAGGACACGCAGACACGACAGACAGGGCGCACGCGCAGGCTGGGGTGAACACCGTGGCCTCTGCAGAGGGCTGACTGGAGGGCAATTTCCCTGCGGAAGACAGCACCACCTCCTCCCGGGAAAGCCACAGCCTCCCCTGCCACAGCTGATGCACAAATAGGACTCGAGAGACAAGAAGTGGAAATGGAACGAGATGAGCACAGACGGGGGCGGCACTGGCCCTGGCCTCATGGAGCCTCTCCCCCTGCACTGCTGGGCTCGGGAGGCCACCCAGGGGGACAGTGCAGGGCAGCAGGTGGGGACATCAGGCAGCTCCACGAAGGACAGCACAGATGGTGCGTGGACACGGGGGCTCGAGCACAGGACTGTACTCCAGGGAAAGCAGGCTCGGCGCTGGAGCTGTTACCTGGAGAGGGGTCACCTCGAGCCTGGTGGGCCAGCAGCAGGCACTCCATCCAGCGGGCCCCAGAAGACCCACGTGGGCAGGAGCATCACCCCATGTTTTCCGAGGACCCTGTGTTTTCTAAAATCTGAAACATCGACTGTGAGTTTCGGAAAGGATGCGATGCAGAGTAGACAGACCGGCAGGTCCATGCAGCCTTCACCCTCCAGAACGCGGTCTGCACGTCTTGCAGCTTCACGGCTGGCCACATCTGGGCTGTAGCATCCGGGACAAAGGCCACTGTGACTCCACCTGCAGCATCAGGGTCTGCCCATTCTCTGTGCCTCTGGTCTGCACAGGTAAGCTTCAGGCCCTCACTTGCTGGCCAGGTGGGGGGTGGGGGCACAAAGGCGAGGCTCCTGTTGTCATCAGCAAAGGCCACCAGCTGCAGGCCCAGTGGGGTGGGGGGCCAGGCCTGCCCACTGTGGCTTCTAGAAGGTGCTCGAGCCCAGGCTTAGGGTGGCAGATCTTGGGGAGATTTGGAGTGGGGACAGGTCTTCCCATGAAGGGTCTGGGACAGCAGAGCAGAGAGCAGAGCTGCCTGGTACCAGAGTGGGAGGCCAATTCCAGACCAGTGCCCAGGGCGGAATGGCCAAGTGTTCTGCAGGTTCCACCTTACTTCCTCAGCTTCAACTTGCAGTCCAGCTCTCACTGAAAGACGTGAATCGCCAGCCAGGAGCATGCAGAAGCGCAGGCCTACAAAGGGCCCCAAGGGACTTCCGAGAGGACCTCTGTACTCTGACCGCGTGTTCTTTTCTCCAACCCCAACATGGTGGGGCCATTCAGAGCACTGTGAGTTTTGAGCAGATGGGGGCTTGGGACCCCAAATGTGGTCGAGCCAGTCTGATGAGGTGGGAGGTGGCAAGGCCTATACCCTGCACACAGACATGAGGCAAGGCTCGAGACTGCAGCCAAACCCAGAAGAGGGGCTGGGCAGCCATGGCCTCCTGGAACAGTCTGAGAGCAGGTGCCTGTGAGTGATCCCCAGATCTCGCTGTGTGAAGAAGTTAAGGCCCAACACTGAGGTGGCAAAAAGACCAGATCTGGAGCCTAAAGTAACTGCAAGGTCTTCCTGTGCGTGTGCCTGCCAGGCACGTCTGTCCCCTCTGGAGGACACGTTTCCTTCTGAACACACCATTCAGCAGATGAGCAACCAACTTCCAAGGGATAGGACCAGCACGTGGCATGTCCAGCAAAGGAATGTCACCAAGAAGCGTCCAAGAGTGGGAGGACCCAGAGGGAAAACATGCCCTGAGTCAGGCCAGTCTGGAGGGCCGGGCAAGCTGGCCTTGGGACACAGGAAGACGGTGACTCTGATGCACAGAACAGTGTCCTGTCCCAGCACCGATCAGGGCTCTGGGGCCAGATGTGACAGAAGGTAGGTTGGGGATGCTGCCAGGGCAGAAGCAGGCCAGGCAATCCTTGTGCCAACTCAGAGCCAAGAAGACAGGGAACTCTACCTCAGGCCTGTGGGCAGCGGTCCACGGGGGACAGTGAGAAGAAACCTGGCTGAGCTGGACTCCCTTGCAGCCACTCTGGCTTGTCTTCCAGTCTCACGGGACTCAAGGACACTGCAGGCTTTAGGACACTGTTTTCTGATCAGCCACTTGAATGAGAAGCAGGGTGACTGAGAAAGCTCATCACAGATTCATCCGGAGCTTTCAGGGGACGCTGGGGCAGGTCAGGCCGCTGCCCATTTTCTCCACCGAAGTAAGTGGTTTCTGGCATCCTCCGAGGAGGGCCCTCCTGGGATCAGGGGTGGGCCATGGGCCTCTGCTGACCAGCAGTGTGGGTGGTGGACTGGCACCAGCCCCTCTCCCCAGGCCTCCCCTTGGGGTGAAGCTAGATAGCAGAGGGTGGGGGCACCTGCTAAGCAACCATAGGTGGCTTTTGACCACCCATCCAGGTGGGCTGAGGCCAGCTGGCTGTGTGGCCAGATGGCTTGAGGCATCGAGGTGTGGTGCCAGGCTATCTGCATCAGTGGTACCTGACTACCCCATCCCGTGTCTGTCTAGCCCAACAGAGGCCTTCTAGAACCTTCACTCCTCCTGGCCTCCAGCTGAGGACAGCATGGCCCCAGCCAGCTCAGAGGGACCCAGGTTCAGCACATGGGGACTCTGAGGAGAGGCTGGGACGCCCGCTCTCAACAAGCACTTTGTGTGCAGATAGCTGGAGGTCCACAAGCTGGCCTGCCCAGGGTCAGCCAAGGGCATTTATATTCCATCCTCCAACTTCAGGAGCATTTTCCCACAGAACTTCCTGCCATTCATGCTACAGCTCCCACATGAAGGCAGGCACAGAGAAGCAAGGGTCCAGGATCTGCTTGAGTAGCTGAACTGCCTGCACGGACATGGTGACCACGGTCCTCTGTCAGGGAAGCAGGTCCTGACTTCCCAGGCTGCCCTTGAGATAGGAAGTGTCAGGGAGGGCCCTATGTGGGGGAGTAGAAGGGCGGTCCTGGGCAGCTGAGATGGTGTCTTGGGACCATGGGAGGCGTGAAGGGACTCAGAAAAGGAAAGATCAGAAGGTAACAGGGCCCGATCCACCACCCCTGGGACCCTAACCCTGAGCCCAGCCCTCTCCCCCCAGCTACGATACCCACCAGGCTGGGCTCAGACCACCACACCCAGAGGACCACTCACACCGGTGCTACGGGGTCAGGGGAGCGGCCTGGCCCCCGCTGCCTGCCAGGGTCACCCTTGGATGGTAGCCGGAGCAGCAGGGACAGAAGAAGATAAGCAGAGGCCAGGCCAGCCCCACACCCAGCAGCAAGGGCAGTGATGGGGCAGACAGGCAGAGCCACACCTCCAGGCTGAAGGAAGGAGACCCACAAGCCCAAGGAAGGAAGCACCGGAGGCAAGAAGGCCCAGAGCCACTGCAGAAGCAGGCGGGCACAAGAAAACCAGGGCAACTTACTAACTAGTCAGGGCGGCTCAAAATCTGGCCACTTCCACATTGGCACTGCAAGGAAACACAAGGCTGGTTGGTGGAGCCAAGGGCTGGGGGGAGGGGGTCTGAGGACTCCGCAGGGAGGATGGGTCAACAGGGTCAGCGCAGGCTGCCAACAGGGCACCCAGAACAGGGTGTCCCTGCTCCCTCTGGATCTGCATCAGGCCCCGAGAGGCCCTCCTCTCTTACTGGGGCATGGGCCACCCCAGGTCCCATCAGCAAGCAAGGTGAAGGCCTAGCTAGGCCCACACTGCTCGCAAGGCCAGCTCATTCCAGCCTGTTACCCAGGTGCTCTGCAGAAACTGACCATGGGCCATAGGTGGGGGAGCACGGAGGCATGGCCTGTTCACACAGCCCGGACCTGTGCCGGGGCCTGGAAGGAGGCTCCCAACCCAGCTGGATGCAATAAATAAAACTTTTATTCAAACAGTTAACTGCAGTACAGGGCACAATTCGGGTTAAAAAAAAAAAAAAAAAAGGAAAGGAAAAAAATATTTTCAGTACTTTACATCTTCATACAAGTTTTGCTGTTTTATGTCTACATTCATCCATTGTGCATGGAATCCCCTGGATTTGAAATCTTTTAGCAAAGTTAGAACAGCACAGAAGGTTCTTTACACAGGTCCAGGCTCTGGCTATGTTTTCCTTAAATATAAAACAGGGTCAGTCTGTGCCTGAGCCACTGCTCACAACACCACCAGCCACATCCCAGTCCTCGGCAGGCAGGCCTGCGGGAGTTCGCTAACCACATCAGAAAGAGGCGCGTCCACGGCTTCGCAAGGGGCTCCGCCAGCCACAGGGCTAACCTGGCTGCACCTCAGCCTGGCTGCCCAGAATTCAGTGTATGAAGAGACAAAACCAGTAGCCACTGAGTCCAGTGTGCTTGTTTCTAAAGTCACCAAGACACACAAAAAGACGAGCATTTAGGAGGACCCAGGCCAGGACTGCCTGTCCCCTGGTGGGAGGCACAGGGCCAGCCTGACCAGGCTGGCGCACCCTGCCCCTGTGGCCCGGCAGCCACAGACGGTCACAACTCCCTCGCAAGGCTGGTTAAAGAACTGATTTCCAAAAAACGGGATGGGGTGGTCTCTGGAGGTCTTTGGAATGTCCGCATGTGGCCGGGCAGCGCTGCTCCCGACCCCCTCCTGCCAGCGCACTGCATAAGGTAACTGCTCCTGCTGCGGAGACACCACGCTCAGCCTTATGTACACCTGTCCAGCAGTGTCACCGAGGAAAGAGGCCTGGGGCCTGGCCGGGTGGGCCGGACGGGGGCTGCAGCCTCCCTCACAGGAGTGGCCAGTGTCCTCAGGAGGCCCCCCGCCTTGTCATGAGCCCCCTTTCTCCATGTGGCCCTTGCGAGGGGCCTGAGCCGCTTCCTCCCCTGTCCTAGGAGATGCCAGGGCGCCAGGGTCAGATGCAGAATAACAGTACGTACACCAGAGTCCATGCATATCTATTTTTGTTTTTCAGGGAAAAAAAAAGTCCTTTTTCCCGTTTTTCATCTTTTTTTCTTTTTTTAAGATTTTTCTTTTTCTTCAAACTCTAGACCTGGCTCGAGGTGAGCCTTAGAAAAGGGTTTGCGTCACGAGCATCGCGGGCTGGGGCAGCGCCCAGCAGGCCCCGCCCGGCACTTTCTGCTTGAGGCTGGGGACACACGGGGGGCAGAGGGAGAGCACAGGGGGCGCAGGGAGCAGCACCATGGACCCTGGGGGATCACAGAGTCTGGGGTCACCAACCAAAAGGCGGGGGCAGGTAGGGAAGAAAACAACCCAAGAACGAACCAACGAGAGCGGAGAAGGGAAACAGGGAGGGGCTCTTCAGAGCAGCCGCCGCGGTCAGCGTCCTCACACTGTGGACACCAGTGTGCCACTGCCGCTGTGAAACAAAGCACAGGACAGCTGCCCAGGCGCCCTTTGGGCCAGCAGCAGGCCACCTGTCCTCGGGCGGGCAGGGGGATGGAGAAGCCAGCGCAGCTCATGCCCAGGCCGGGGCAGAGGCAGGAGAGGTCCTACCTGGTTCTAGGCAGCCAGACCCAGAGGCGCAACCTTGCCCAACCCTGTCCTTTCCCCCGAGGGTGGACAGAGTGGCCTGGACATCAGGGAAGAGGATGAGGGCCCAGGAGGGCAGCACGCTCAGGGATAGCCGGGATGCCCCCAAGAACCACCAGTGGGCTTCCAGATCCCAAGAGAGGGCCACCCCACCAGGCCCCTGGTACCCCAGCCCCAGCCCCAGCCCCAAAGAGGAGTCCAAAGCCCCTTACCTGCTCACAGACCGTGCTCCGTAGTCCTCCAGCCCCTAGGGAGCGAAGGCACAGCAGTCAGGCTGGGCCCACGGGGCTGAGGCTGAGTCCCCGACCCTGCGCTCCGGCACCGTCCACAGGGATGACCCAGACGCTGGGGTTCAGACAGGGCTCCCCAGGAAGGCCGCTTCCCCATTCTCTCCACCCCTTCTCTGGGCACAGTGGTGACACCCCTGGTGACCTCCCAAGCTAACTGGGCCACCTGCACCTGGCCAGTGGCTGACCAGGTTACCTCATCAGCCCTGTGGGACACACCCGCCGTGCCGCAGGCCTCCCCAAGAACTAAGCTGGAGAGACACTTACTGCTCACACGGGAGGGAAAAGGAGGAAGGTCTGGGCAGGCAGAAGACATCTGGCTCCAGCCAGGACCTTACATAGGCTGGGGGTGGGGTGGGGCAGTGGGCATGGAGGCTGCAGCCGGCCCCCTGCAGGCCCGCCTCACCTAACCCTGGCTGGCCCAGGGCCCATGTCCTCCCCCGTTGCTGTAGCTTCCTGGAAACGGCTGGCCCCAGGACACCGAGGGGTTCGGGTTCACAGTTTCCTGGCTCTCCTAGGCCTGAACCCTCAGCACTGTGGGTGAGAGGCGTCTCCCAGCCCAGGGACTGGCCCAAGCCCCTGGGTCTCCACTCAGGCGGGATGGGCTCCTTCTGCCGCCACCATGTGCTCTGCGCTCTGGACGGCTCTGGCCAGTGGGCGGCCGCACCACCACGGTCTGGACCCTCACCACACCAGCCTCCCTTCCTGCATTCTGCCTGCCAAGCCCTCCTCACAGGTACACAGGGGCACGGCCTGAAGAGCACCTCACACCTCCAGCAGGACTTCCTGCACAGCCCCAAGTCCCCTGTCAATGGGGTCCCTCAGGTGTCAGGACAGTGATGGTCCCCCAGAATGCCCAAGACCTGGGAATGGACGGCTCTCTTTCTCCAACCCTAGCCCAGCCCAAGCAATGCAGCCACAGAACTGTCTTCCTACCCCTGACCTGGAAGCCACAGCAGACTAATGTCCTTCAACCAGAACACCTGCAGAAGAGCCCCAGGATGACAGGGGGCTCACCCCATCCACAGTCTGTCTGGGCAGAGCCAAGTGGGGCTCCACGAGCTCTGTTCCAAAGCTCAAACCCCATCTGGCCTGCACACTGAGGCCAGCTCTCACACAGGGGCACCGGGACCTGTCCCAGGGCTGGGGATCAGCCCTCTATCAGCCGCCTCTGGCCTGCAGGGCGAGATGACCAGGGCCCAGGATCATGCTGACCAGAGGGTGCTGGGCAGCAGGAGCTCCCGTGATGGAGGCGCATGGTTCTGAGGGAAGGAGCTCCTAGAAACCAATCCCCTGGCCCCAGGCTCTTCACAAGCAGTGGCAGGCATCCAAGGACAACCTCGAGGCCAGCTGTGCCCCAGCCCTGACATTACACCCGGGGTGGCAAGCAGACCAAGGCTGGTATGGGGCCACTGTGAGACACGGACTCAGCACTGACCCACGGGTGTTCGTGTGGCCCAAGTCCCGAACCACAGCCTTCACCCAGGCCTGTCAGGCAAGACACCCACACTCCACTCAGGGCCCAGCCAAGGGCCCAGCACTCACCTGGGAGAAGGCGGGCACGGCCACACTGTAGGGCCTCTGCTTGAAGGTGCCGGCTGTCTGGCTGGGGAAGGCCCGGGAGGATGTGCTGTAGTCGGGGGGTGGGATGGCCAGGTCGTCCTTGTCCAAGAGGTTGCCTGTGCTGCTGCTCTTGCCCTGCTGCAGGCTGTGTGGATGTGGGGCTCAGGGGCTGGCCAGACAGCGTACCCAGCCCTACCGACCTTCACAGGCCTTCCCCTTCTGGCCTCCCTGCCTCCTTCTGGGCCGGTCACCTGGGACCAGAGAAAGCTGGCATGGTGACTCCCCAGCCCTCTGGTTGCTGCTCACTCCCACGAGGTCCAGCTGAGTCCCCAAGGGCCAGGATGACCTGGGACCCTCGAGAGGGCTGTGTCCTCGTACACCCCACCCCAGGAGACGGGCAGCAGGAGTGTGCCCGGCCGCAACAGGGTGCCCAACAGCCAGCCCACACAGTACTGACTCCCACAGCTCCTCTGGATGCCACAGCCCCCCCCCCCCCCCGTGCTGGCCTCAGCTGTGCAGTGCGGCCTGAGCTGGGCAGCCCTGGAGGTGGAGGAGCAGCCAGGGAGCCATCTGGCTCAGCTGGCACACTCACCTCATGTGTAACCTGTCACTGCCGTCACTGTCCAGGACCCGGGTGTAGGAGAAAGGAAACCAGCCCCTCCTGGAAGAGAGGCTCCGGGTCGGTGCTACACCCGCGGGCCCAGGCAGGCAACTGGGTGGCATCCTGCCCCCACCCCCGTCGGTAGACCCAAGTCCCAGCAGTTCCACAGTTCCACAGGGACAGGCGCCCTGCTCTGCGGAGACCAGGGACCTAGGCCGCTGGACATGGGCTACCCCTGCCTGGTGAAGCTATGGGTGTGGTCACCTGCACCCTGAAGAGGGATCCAGGCAGAGTGTCCCCCACCTGCCACATACCCCTCAGCTCCATGGGTCACAGCTCCAAAACCAGAAGAACCACAGAGAGAGGGGTGGGGGAGCTCTTGCTCTAGGGGCTCCCTCGCCCACAGCTCCCACTGGGCACTGGGCCAGAGCACAGCACGGTTCAGACCAGAGATGGCGAGCCTTTTAGAGCTGTCAATGCTAACCAACAGCTGGCTGCGGCACGTGTACGGCTGGTTCACCACCACTGCTTGACTCTTGCTCCCGTTTACTCTCCCCCATGGACAGTGTCTCCTTCCTCTCTTGCCCAAAGGGACCTGGACAAAAATCATCCCGAGAAGGGGCAGCCCCTAACCTGCCCACCCCAGGTGCAGCAGGAGCAAGGCCTTGACACAGCCTCTCTGCAACAGGTGTGGCCCTGTAACTTGGTAATGAAACTGAGAGGTGGTCAGACACAGAGGAGGGCTTAGGGGCACCACGACGGTGATGTCTGGCTGGCCGAGTCCCACTCTGCCACCTACCGCCCGGGAAGCCCAGTGCCCGCCCACAGGGAAATGGCCAGGTCCCTTATGGCACGGATGCGGTTAGGGTGCCACGCCCTGGGTCCAAGGGAAGGGTGTGGGAAGATTATAGGACAATGGAGCCAACAGCTAATGAAGACCCCCACCAGGCCAGGGCTGCATGTGGGCAGGTCCTCGGGGTCACTCTCGTGCTGGAAGAACCTACGACCTGATCAGCGCGGCGAGCGCCTCTGAGTGCCGGTGCCCCGGGATGCTCACCGCGGGGGCAGGCTGCCCAGGGCCCGCCCCTCCAGACGGGCACTCACATCTTGGTCTTCTCACTCTCGCCGTAGTGCCAGCCGTCACGGGCCTCGGGCACCAGGAGGGTGATGAGGTCCCCCTCTTTGAAACTCAGCAGGGTGCTATTGTCACCAGCCGCGTGGGAGAAAATGGCCTTCACCCGCATGCGGCCATTGCGCTCCAGGCCAGCTGCCATGGAGCTTGAGCGTGGCAAAGTCTTGTTCTCAGCTGCTGGGACAATGGGGGTGGGTGTGAGGGGTGGGCGGTGGCAGAGGGAACCCGGGGTAGAGGCCAGGGAGCCTGGATGTGGATGGTGATGGCGCCCAAGACTGGACACTGGACAGGATGGGGAGCTGCAGCCCCCCATGCCCATCTGTCTCCCCTGGTCACTGAGCCAGCCTGCAGGCGGTCCTGGCCTCACTGTACCTCGTGGCACCACACACACTGCACACCTGTGCATGTGAACACTGCCCCGGGCACGCACACACCAACACGCAGACGCATCACCCACACAGCATGCACACGTGCACAATACACTCCCCCACACACCTGCACAAGCACGGGCACACAGATGAATGTGCATGCTGCCCCCACGCAAGCTTTCGTGAGCCTTGGGGTCTCCTAGACCTCCACTCAGGAGTGTGGCAGTACTAGAGGCCTGGGGAGGCACAGGGGGAGGGGGACCCAAACCCAGCAACCGCAGGTCCTCACTGGTGGCGTAGCTGTTCTTCGGGGTCACACTCTTGCGCACAGGGAGAGTGTTGGAGTAGGAGTCACTCAGCTTGCTCTGAGACTGCGGGGGAGACAGGGATTTGGGCTGGGCAGCCTTGCGGTCAGCCCAGGGGTTGTAGTCCTCGCTGTCCGGGCCTGCGGCGCCATTCATGATGGGCGCATTCTCCTGAGCAGACATCCGCTGGAGAGAAAAGGAGGCGGGGCAGGGTGTCACTGGGGGACCGGCTTGGGAGACACCCCCCATAGGGCGCCTGGGCTCAGCACACTGGGCCTGCCCTGGGAGGACGAGTGGCCACGTGATGCCACCTCCAAGCAAAGGGGGCCACTCCTACACCCACAAGCTTTTAGAGGTCCAGGACTCACCCCCACAAATGGTGCCAGCTCGGGGGGCACTGGCAGGGGCTTGGCCCCAGGAATGGGGTCCGAGATGACCAGGTTGGACTTAGAAGCCGACAGGGAGCTGGGGAGGATGGAGCCGTTGCTGCTGGCCACCTGCTGCAAGAGCTGGACGGCGCGGTCTGGGATCTTGTTGGGGTCGGCACAGGCCTGCTGCCACAGTGGCAGCTTCTGGGCCAGCAGTTCTTTGCCCTGCAGAGAGGAGAAGCAGGGGAGGGGGAGTCAGGGGTGTCTGAAGGATCCCTGTAGCGAGCACAGCCCAGAGACGCCGTCCTGACACTGTCATCTTGCATGTGCGCTGTGTGTGCCAAAGGCCGCTCTTCACCAGGGGTGCCCGCAGCAGACCACCCATTTGTGAGGCCTGACTCACGAAAGGGAATGTGTGTGGTGTGCTGCCACACAGTGTGCTGCTGGGGAACATCGGGTAGACCACCCCATGGCCCAAGCCTGGTGGGGTCTCCGGGGGACTGGAGGAGAGAGAAATGGGCACGAGGCTCACACAGCCAGACATAGGATGGGCAACTCCTTCAAGGGCAAACCACACCATACTAGAGAAAGAGCCACTAGGGAGGTAGGAGAGGAGGGATCATGGTGGGGAACGGACGGGGCTGCTGGGTTGTGGGAAGATAACCCCCCAGGAGACAGAGCTGGGGCCAGTGCTCCTGCCCAACCCCAGGGGCTGCAGTGCAGTGAAGAATCTGCATCCTCTCCTGGGAGGTGGCTGTGGCTGCAGGCCAGGGGCACAGCTCTCTAGCCTTCAGCCCCAGCACAGCCAGCTGCTGCCACCATACTGGGTCTGTGCTCTCCTCCCTGACCCCATCACTGGGCCTGGCTACCGCTAGAGGGCACAGCTGCCTGCTGCTAGCTGTAGAGCGGAAGCCACGTGTGCAGGCTGAAGACCTGCTCTGCTCCAACTCTGGGAGAGGGCACCCAGTTACTGGGAGCTCAGAAGTGCAGAGAGAGAGGAGGCGTGGCCAGAAGTGCTGCCACCAAACAGACGCAGGTGCCATTCTGCCCTGCTTTGCACTTGCCCACAGCCAGAGCAGGCCTGGACAAGCAGAAAGCTCTGGGGAGGGAGGCATGTGTCCCCCTGGTGCCCTGGGCTGCAGGGACCAGAGCAGTGGTTCTGGGTCACGTGTGTATGCATGAGTACACCTGGTGGGCGGGGGCACACGTCCATGTGTACCCTGCTGATCCCTGACCTCCTTCACTTGAGATGAACACACCAGGGCTTCCCTGGCCAGCTCGTCCGCCAGACTGCATCGTCTCAGTTCCAGGAATGCTCTGGGGACAAGTCTGACCTCAGCTCAGCTCCTGCTAATGGACTATGGGTGAGCAGGGGCCCCTGACCACACCCCGCCCCCGTTTACAGTGGAGAGCCTGTTGTCCGCGCCCTGCCTGCGCCTGGGGGCTGCACCAGCCATCTACCACACTGGGCCTCTGACCCCAGGAGCCCCAGGGAGGAAGCCCACCGGGGCCTCTGCCGAGGAGCTCACTCCAGGGAAAACCCTGGCTACCTGTTCAGCAAGCCTGGGCCCGATACTGGGATGTGCAGCCTCCTAGGGCAGAATCACCCACCTCAAGTCACTGGAGGGAACCCAGCAGGAAATATGGGGTCTAGGACCTGTGGGGGGCAGGCCAAAGCAGCAAGGTAGGGGCTCTTACCGGCAAGTGCGAGTCTCAGGGGTCAAGAAGGAGAAAAGGATGAAGCTGAGTCCCTAAGCCCCCATAAGCCCAGTGGTTTGAAGGTACAGAGGGATGTATTTCATCCAGGGAGATCCCCAGAGCCTCGTGGGGAAGAGTAAACTCCAAGAGCCAGAACACGGAAGCAAAGGATGAGGGCAGGCTGGGATGGGTGAGGCGGCCAGGTCCCCAAGGGACAGCCAAGCTACGGTAGGTGCTCGAAACAGGGCCCAGGAGGCCCTGGGGGCTGGTGACATAGCCTTGTCTAGGACAGCAGGGGCCCCCAAGGCTAGGAGCCTTTGCGCCGGCAAGTGAGCAGACATGGTCGAGGAGCCCCCATCACGGATCCCATGGAGGGGCTGTCAGAAAGGGTAAGTGAAGGCACGGAGCCAACACTGCCAAGAGGGCAGGTGGAGACCCTGCACCCAGCAAGGAGTGCTATGGGCCACTCCCCAGCCTCTACCCAGCTCCGGCCTCGCCAAGACAGGGGTGACTGAGAAGGCCTCAAAACCCACCTCAGGACCTCCTCGGCAGGCGCTCAGCACAGAGAGCCCCAGAGATTCCTGACGTGGGTCTGCAGACTCGTGCCAGGGCTCTATCCCCTGGAGTCTCCAAGGGCACGGCGAGGTGGGGGTTCACCCCAGCTTCCTCAGCACTACAGCACAGGTGGAGACCGGGCTCTGGCTGCATGCACCCTGCTGGCTGGTGCTCACTCACTTCCCCCAACAGCCCAGGCCCGGAGCAGCAGCCCGGAAGCTGTGCTCACCTTGGAGTGGTAGGCGGCAGAGTTCTTGGCCACGGCGCACTGCTTCTCCACCAGGAAGCAGAACCTCCTGCGCTCCTCAGTGAGCGCCGTCTTGTAGCCGTCCGACACGTAGTTCTCCAGCTCGCCCTGCTTGTTGCTGATGGCATCGATGTACTGGGGGCAGAAGGACAGTGGGGATGAGTGGTAGGAGAATGCACCGGGGCCCTGGGTGGCCCTGAGGAAACAGTGGTGTCTGGGCCACTCAGAAGAGGCCCGATGACTACGTCCCCAGTGGCCATTCCCGTGTGCCTGATCAAGCCGACCAGTGTGGCCAAGGTCTGCCTCCTGCGGGAGTTCAGGCCGAGGGGTCAGGCTCTGGGGCTCCTCCTGAGGAGGGGAGGAGGTGCGTGTCCTGCTAACAGGCCAGCCCCTGTGTGTGGCCCCACCCACCGCACAGAAGCACGGTGTGGAGTGCCTTTCACATGTGCCCCAGTCCCTGGGCCACGAGGCAGCTGCTTGGTCCTCCTGTGACACCTGATGGTCCCTCAGCCTTTGTCTCAGCTCAAGCAGGAGACACCAGGCAGTTACAGTTGGGGACACAGACCTAGGGGACCTCAGGGGAGGCTTCTCTGCTGGGCAAGGACAGCACCTCGGGGACTGTCCTGTGGGAGACTACATCCTTCCCTGGTTGATGCTTGAGAAGCTGAGGAGGGGACAAAGCATGGCCACTGAGCAGATGCGGGACAGGCCACTTCCTGGAGATACGCGGATCACACTGGAGTGACCCAGACCCTGACCCTCCACCTCAGGGCTCCCCCTGGTGCCTCCAAGGTTGGGGAGGGGGTGAAAATGAGCCCAAACACAGTAGCCTTGGGGGCCCCTTGGCCCTTGAAGGTACCCTGGGGCCAAAATGGCATCAAGGATGTGGCTGGCCATCCAGGTCTGCAAAGCCCACAGCAGAACCTCCCTAGCACGCTTCCAGAGTGCCCATCTGTCCTTGGCTCCGGCGCACCCCACCCAGACCGAACTCCCTGTGGCCTGGAGCGGACTGTGCCTCCCTCGCTGACCAGAAGCTCCTGCAGAACTGCTTCCTGAGCAGGCCGTCTTCCTGCAGGAGCAGGCCTGCCTGCAAGGGTGCCTCCTGTCTGACTCACGCTGCCTGCAGCTCTGACTCAGCGTGGGTGGGCGGCTGAGTGTGGGCGATGTGGGTGTGAGCAGCAGGCTGTTCTCTGGGGGCCTCTCCATTCGGGGCTCAGCTGGATGTCAGGGAGGAGCCCGGCTGGTGTGGGCTGGTCCCCAGCGTGGCCACCAGCCTACCACGCCTGCCTCCCAGGCAGCACAAGTGAGCCACCCTGCCCCATCGAGGCCGCCCAGCTCTGTCACTGCACACAGTCCCTGCTCCCTCTGCTCCAGCAGCCCTCCAGCTTCCACACTGCGTCCCACTCCTCCTCTGAGAGGGCAATTTAAGTGGGGCTCAAAATAGCAGGTTCACTCCCCCGACCCCTAAATGCTGGCTGGAGCCACCAGGAATGGGCTGAGGTCCTCCCCAGTGCCACGGGGCCTGACTGAGGTATCCAGGATGGTACTCAGCGAGAGGCTCTAGGGCAGCCCTGAGCAGGCTCTCCAGCAGCGCTGCTCTGCTGCGATGGCACAGCCACCATCTCCTCCTCCTCCTCCTCCCCCCGCTCTGCCGCTCCAAGTACTCTTCCTCTGGTTACGAAACATGCGCCTACCAAGGCCTCCCACTCCTGCTCCCAGAACCACCTCTCCTCACTCAAACTCCTTCTCTGGAAGGTGGGGAGCATCCACTGAGATTCACAGCGCCCGGGGGCTGCGGCAGGAAGGACTCCCAGGAACAATGGAGGAGACTACCGGGAACACTGTGCCCTGGGCCTGGTCTGGGCTCCTTTCCTAAGCTTTAGGATGGGAAGGCCTGGATGGAGCAGGGCAGGCTCAAGGAGGGGGTGAGCTTGTGCCCAAAGAAGACCCCAAAGCCACATCCAGCCCTGGGCTGCAGCTGCCCAGAGGTTCCCTTTGCTTGGCTGAGCTACTAAGAAAGAGGTGCGGGTAGAGGTGCCGCCGCCACAGTCTGCACGACCGTTATTCTCTAACAGGACTTTGAACAGGGGAAAGCGATGCTTGCAACACTCGGTGACTCTAGCACAGCAGCATAAACCAGGACGCAAGGTCCCCTGGGTTCCCTTGCCCTGAGAATAGCACCTTCTAAACTGAGGCCCTGGAACCAGTGGCTGCCCACCCGATCGCTGGTTTCTGGGTTTGTAGGCTGTGGTGCGGCTTCACATTGAGGTGCTACTCCCTGGAGCGCAGTGCACCAAACTGGGCACTGGCCTCATTAGCAGGGTCTGGCAGCCTCTGGGGCTGGGAGGGAATGGTGTTTAACTTTAAGATCTCTACTTACGAGCTGGAGAAAGGCTGGGAGCCCCTCAGCTCATACCCCAGAGCCCACTGAGGAATGGCAGGCAGCCTGTCTGCAGGTGCCCCCAAGTCTCTGCACCCCCATGCACCCAACTCCTGAAGGTGTCCCCTGAGCCCACACTGGCCAGCCAGCCCAGGAAGGGGCCACGAGGACCAGGACAGAGCCTCCGGTCCTGCTAGGTTCAGCTGCTCTGAGCTCCCCTGCCTGCTCTGGGGCCACAGCAGAGCTAAGTCTGCTGGTGACACGAGGCTGCCACTTCTGTCCAGGAGCAAGAGTGGACTCCCCGACTTCCTTTAGCTGGTCACTGACTCCTCATGGAGAAAGGCCACAAGTTCGATGGGCAGGTCCTGGAGATCCAGGCCAAGTGAGGAGTGTCACCCCACAAAGGGGACAGCGAGGGACAGGGAGAGTGAGGAGGTGGCAGACAGCCCTGCGCTTCACTGCCAGGTAGACAGGGGTGCCCATGGGCTGGGGGGCATCTGAGCTCTCTGAAGAGTGCAGAGGACAACGTGAGGCCTATACCTCAGCAGCGCGGAACAGGCCACTCGAAATGGCACTGAGCCTGTGCCTGCCCGCGCTGCCTCAGCTCCCTGCTTAGCTGGGTGCTATGGTGACGGCACTATAGAAACACCCAGCTGAAAGCATTTAAGACCCACAAAATGCTCCACTTAGTCACCCTGGGCTGAACAGCCCTGTAATCCGAGAAGACAGAAGTGATCCAGCGTGTGTCTCCTCTTCTCCCCAGCAAGCCGTGACTCAGAGCAGGGAGGGGTGTTCTAGAAAAATCCGAAGCCACTGTGGTTCACCTCATCCCACAGCGCTTCAGTTCTGTTTCTCAGACACCGTGGCTGCTCCTGGAGGTCCCCTGCAGCTCACACAAATGAGGATGTAAATCTCAGTCTGCTGTCCCTGGGAACAAGGGCTCCCAAGGGGACAGCTTAGAATCCTGTCAGCTGTGCTGTGTAGGAGCAGAAACAAGAACCGGACACCTCATGTTGCCCAGAGTCACCAGGAACCTGCGGCTGCAGCCATGGGCTTCCTTGCTGCCTGGGCAGCCCAGTGTGGTGGTTGGGGACCTAGGTCTGTGCACAAAGCCTGGGGCTGCCAGACCATGGCATGGTTCAGAGGACCGCAAGCCCGTTAAATCTCCTCTCAAACCAAGAGCTCAGGCAGGAGTGGAGCCAGGGCTGTGCAGAGGAGCCGGGCATTTTGGCCTCGAGGAGGAATGCCCCGGGGCTTTAAACTGTCCCTGGCAGGTCCTGTGCTGAAAGTCCCCAAAGTCACCTGTCAATGGTGTTTGGTGGTGCGTGCCAAGGAGTGCCTCTGGGAGGTATCTGGGTTAGATGGGTCACAAGGGTGGGACTGAGGTGGCCTTACTGGCTTTGTAAGAAGAGAGACCCAAGCTATGTGACACCATCAAGAAGGCCTTGTCAGGTACAGGCCAGGCATGTGGACTCCCAGCCTCCAGAACTGGCCCAGGAGCTAAACAAACCTCCATCCTTTAAGAATTGCCCGGTCTCAGGTATTCAGCCACAGCAACAGAAAATGTCCTAAGGCAAATTTGTTATGGCAACATCCTTGGGAAGACAGCAGTTGCCCTCTGGAAGGCTGCCGGGATTCTCAAGTACTGGGGTCCCCACATTTCTGGGAAGGGCCCAGAGCTTGCATCACATTGGCAAGGGGTAGCTGTGAGCAATAGGCCCCAAATGCCCACATCCTGCCCACCACCTGCCCTGAAGCCCACCAGCCCCAGCACTGCACAAGCTCAAAGACAGGAAGCTTGGCCCCTTCTGTCTACCCTCGTGGGCTGAACACCCGGCAAAGGCTGGAGCCCCAAGGGCCACGTGAGGCGGGAGCTCTGATGTCTGAGTGACCCAGCCCACAGGCTCAGGGCACAGTGCTCTGTCCCCAGCCACCCAGTTACCCGGGCACACAGAGGTCTGAATGCCTGACAGGACTTGGCGTCTGGTGGCTCACAGTCCTGTTTTTCCCTGGTAAGGACCCCTGGCGATTTCACCCCAGAGAAAGGTGGGGTCCACCTGGTTCCTGGAGCCTGTCCATGCTGACTCTGGCTGGGAGAGCTCTGCCTCAGCCAGAGCTGGCTCAGCCGCCCGTACCTCCTCACGGCCCTCCATGAAGCGCCCAGCCTCTGCTATCATCTTCTTTGAAGATCTAAACTACGGTTATTTCACCTTTGCTTTGTTAATTATACAGCCCTCTAAATAGAATCTCTCTCTCCCTTCTCAGACCGCAGTCCGGATGTTTGAGAACACAGAAGGGACACAGGGCTGACGGAAGACCCTGGAGGCACCAAGGGCACTTGGCCAACCCCATGTCACGGTGGACAGGAAAGTGAGGTGGTTTTCCGCACAGGGGCTCCCCTGCCCCACAGCCTTTAGGACAGGCCCCTACCCAGGGCCAGGCGGGCTCCCTCTCCTTACAGGACCCGCGGGGAGGGCCACACCTGCACCCTCAAAGCCCCTTCCGAGGAGACAGCGCAGGTGACACAGGCAGGGCCCTGGCTCTCCCTGTAGCACCCACCATTCTCTCAGCCTTGGTGCAGGCAGGCCTCCAGGAGGAGGGGTGGAGCTACAGGCCCGTGTCCCCGAAGCAGGCCCAGAGACAGGTCAGTAGACACATGGCTGGGCGGCCAGGAGCCCTGGTGGGCCAGGCAGAGCCATTCTGGACCTCTGCTGTCTGCTCTTGGGCTGGCAGGGGCCACCTATGGCTGGCATGATTCTGAGTGGGGCTGGGCCTGTCTGCCTGCCTCTAGCTGCTGCTTTCTGAGCTCTCCCAAGGCCTTCAGTGCCCCAGGACGGCTTGGGGTTTTGGCTCCCCTTCCCAAAACTCCTGGAGCCTGCAAATAGGCCAGGAAGGACAAACTGCTTCCCCCGACCCCGACCCACCACTCACTAGCTCACACTGCCAAGTGCAGCATAAACAGTGGGCTCCCAAGGGGCATGGGCCCCTCCGCCCGGTGCGGCCCAGGTCGCTCCACTCCAGAGAGCAGGACAAGGGCGAGGGCCAGGGAGCACAGTGACACACAGTCATGGGGCAGGGACAAAAAAGGAGGTGTCACGTGGCAGAGGGCTGTCACACTCAGGAAGGCTTCCTACCTGTGCTCTGTCTCATAAGAGTGAGGCTGGGGGAGGGGTCAAATGGGACAAAAGCAAAACCAGGAGAAATCCAGCCCGAGATCTGCAGAAAGAAGGGGACAGTGTGCACAGCCCACCTGGCTCCTTTCAGCGCGGCTCCCACACCCCTGAGCCTTCAGTAAGCCCTGGGGACACCAGCTGGTCAGGGAAGGCTCTGGTCAGCATCACCCAGGCCTCTGAGAATACAGCACTGGGGCAGCTCAGCTACTCAGAGTGCATCCCTGAGAGGAGGAAGGCAAGGCCAGACCAGGCCAGGCCAGGGAAGGAAGCAGCTCTGGAGATGCACCAGTGGCTACAGGGCAGCCAGGGAGGAGGAGAAAACTTGGCCATGGGAGTGAGCTACCTCCTCCCAGGGAGGGCAGCTCAGTACAAACTCTCCCCACCCCCGGCCACGCAGCCCTGCAGCTGCCACCTGTGGCCAGAGCTCCTGAGGAGAGAGGAACAGGGTGGACCACTAGATCTCGGCTCCGCTCCTCCTCCCACCTGGGCTCCAAGTGCAGGGTGGAGATTTCACACAACCCTGTCCACATGTGGAGGGCACAGGCTGGGTATTCCGAGGCCTGTCCAGGCTAAAATGGCCCCTTTGGTTCTGAGCTGGACACAGCGTGCATGTGCTGTGTCCCTGCAGAATGGTCCTAAACATCCCATGATGATGGGCTCTTCCCTGGAGCCTGGACAGTGACTGAGTGAGGACCCAAGGCTACTGGGGGGAGGGTGCAGCACCTCAGGCCATGAGGGTGGCTTTTGGTACATCCCTCCTTATATATAAAACTCTTCGTCCCAGTTAGTGCCCCAAATGCTTCTATGCTCCTGTTCCCTGACCTATAATTAAAATTAGTTCTTTCTGTGGAAATCCCAACCCATAGGCCCAGCAAGCTTGGGACACCCCCAAGCCTGAGCAGCTATCATGCAGACCCGGGACGACAGTCACTTTCCTCTCTCTGTACCTCCCACCCTGCCTCACCTGTGGGTGGTGACCACTCTGGGCACAGCTGTCCTTGGTGCAGTCTGGGCCGAGGCCTGGCCACTGTCACACATGGACTCACCTCTGCAATGCCCAGTGGCAGAGGGGTTGTGGGGAAGACCACACGTGCTGGGGCCCTCTTCCAGGCAGGTGCCCAAGGGCACAGGGTCACCCCTGTGAGTTCCAAGGACTCACCCTTGATAGGTAGTGGCCGCAGGGTCTCCCAGGTGAGTTCCTGTCCAGGAGCCCCCAGGACACGTGACCCAGGAGGCTGAAGGGGGCGCCGTGGCTATGTCAGGCTCCAAATACACCGGTGACGCCAGACACCAATTCTCAAGGCAAACCACTCACCTCTGGGGTGCAGTGGGGAACCCAAGTCTGACAATTATACCTCAGAGCCCTCCCTTCCAGCCCACAGAGCCACACCTGAGAAGACCAGGACGGCAGGGACTCAAGCATCTCTTCCTCTAATGGTGGCAGCAAAAGTGGTCAGCACTGGGGCACGGGCTTTAGCAATGAGCCTAGGGGGAACCATGCCAGCCATGGGATGCCTCACACTCAGGATGCCTGCCTTGCTGTGCATGGGCTGCACCACACCAGGCCCTGCTCGGCTCTGGCCGGCCAGGTGAGGGACCTGCAGACCCAGAGACGCGGGTGCCAAAATCCCATCGAGGGAGCAGGCAAGGGCCTTGCAGGGCAGGGCTGGGGGGACGGAGGAGTCAAGGCCTCCAGTTCTTTGCACCATGCCCTGGGCCTAGGATGACTTGGCCCATCCTGGGGCATGGGGTCATCTCCATGTCCAGTGGTCTCGTTCTCCACCCTCCTGGGGCACTGAAGGTCCTGCCCTCCTCCACAGCGGCAGTGTGGGCACCCCTGCCTCCCTGGGTCTGCTTCAGGACTGACAACTCCTAATGCCAATGTGACCCCTGCAGGCACACAGAGGGCAGCGTGAAGAGCACAGAGCAACACGGTCTAGTGCTGTGGCTCCTCGGGCCAGCCGGGGTCTCCAGCACCATGAACCACAGCCTGGCTGGAGACCCCAGACCTGCCCCCAGGGGAGTCCTGCACCGGACTAAGCCACTGGGCTCCCCAGCAGGCCGGCTCAGGAGGATGAAAAGTTCGAGCTCAGCCTGGGCAACGTAGTGAGACTGTGTCTCAAAAATGTAAAAAGGGCTAGGGTATAGCAGGCATGAGGCCCTGAATTCAATCCCTAGGCCCCTTCACTTAAAAGGCAGAAAGTAGGCGGGGGATTCAGCTCAGTGGTTTTGCCGCCTGCTGTGCAAGCGCAAGGACCTGGGTTCCGGGTTTGATCCCCGGTACCAAAAAATAAAAAAGGCAGAAAGTCCTGTACTTCCCGGGTAAAGCGCCTTTCCCTGGTAATCAGGCCAACCCACAGGAAAGCCAGCCCAGAAGGGCAGGGTTGAGAGAGACTGAGGACTGGTAAAGGGTGGGGCCTGAGCAGGGGGTGGAGCTGGCGTAGAGTGGCAGGGCCTTGCAGAGGGCTGCACCAGCCAGCTCAGCTCAGCTGCCCGGGTATTTCCTCCTCTTCAGAGGGGAAGGTGCTACAGCACTGCCCCTCAAAGTGCCACCCCCTGCAACAGAAGTCAGAGCTTGGCCTGGCTGAGTTCCCACAGACACCAAGGGCTGCCCGAATGGCAAGGCTCCCCGAGCAGCCGGGCAGGCAGGGCATTCAGCACAGCTGCCAAGAAGGCTGCCCCAGCACAGCGGCCAGGGGGCTTCCCACCTGGTTCAGCAGGACCCAGGGCAGCTGTACCTGAACTGAGAAGTGAGGGACTCCAAGGGTACCCTGGCCCAGCCTCAGGCTTCTCCACCAAGGGAGCAGCCTCCCTGCTTCCCACCCTCAAAAACAAACGGAAGGGGCCAGGGCACAACTCCACAGTGGAGCACTTACCCAGAATGCACGAGGCCCTGGGTTCATCCCCAGCACCGCAGGAAAAGAAATGGAAATACTGAGCACTGTAAACCACCCATGTGACAGCCTTTGCTCCATGCTGAGAGGGATGCCCAGCCCTTCCCAGGAGGAACTCAGCGGTTCGGGGGAAATCAAACCCTTGGCTGTTTCTTGTAAGAGACAAGGAAGCAGAGAATTTGGAGAGGCAGAAGTTGTGGGGACCTGGGAAGTGAGCCAGAGCACATGTGACACGGGGGTGGACACCAGCTTCATCTAGCCTGGGAGCCCCTTCCTGTCCATGCCCAGAGAAGGGAGAGTCCTTACCGCACAGTCAGGAAAACTGAGGCTCAGAGAGGTACTGCGAATTCTCAAGGCAGGAGGCAGCTCAGTGAGAGCCAGGTGGTGGGGGTCAGAGACAGGCCTGGCCACTGACGACATGGGACAAAACAAGCCCCAGCCCAGGAAGCAAAGTCAGTATCACCTGTGGCCAAGAGAAGTCTGAGGCGCTGGGAAGTGTGGTCCCAGCCAGCCAGTCACAGGCCTCTCCAGCCAGAGGCACCCACACCTGGGCCCGCTGCACTCGGCTCACAGCCTCCCTCTTACTGCTGCTCATCGCAGTCCCACCTCACTTTCCCCAGGCCCGGGCTCCGGGGGCTGGGAGGACCACAAACCCGTCTGGGGAGGCACTGCTGAGCAGCCTGTCAGTCACTCCCCAGCACCCAGCCTCTGGCTCCGACCGACCCATCAGGACAGACAGACTCTTGGGCCATCGACATGCCTCACCCTCCACATCTGCCCAAAGCCCTGACCTCCCAGAGCCGCAGGAAGCTGGCTTCACACCGACGGTGGCGGTGGATGGTTCGTTCGGTCTGGCCCCCGAGGCACGGGGAGTCTCAGTCTAGGGCCCCAAGTCTACAGTGGGAGGGGCACCTGCAGGCCGTCAGAATGAGGCCTGCCACCAACACCTTCAGTTCTGCACCCAGCATTTTCAGCATGGTGCCCTCACAGGTAGCCATTCAGACAGGAGAGGGAAGCAAAGGGCCTGTCTCACCCAAGGCACGAAGGCCAGCACCGGGAGCAGAAGTGGACACTTCTCAGACGGCCTCCACACCCAGGCCCCCAGCAGCCTGAGACAGAGAGGTGAAGGGGAGGAGGCACCTGGACGGTCCCACGGCCACTGCAGGCCTGGGAGCACCCAATGGACAGCCAGCCCCACCCAAGTGCGAGGAGACAGGGGCAGTGTCAGGGGCAAACCCCACCTCCGGGCCTCAGGGCCACCCAGGGTGCAGAGGAGGAGGACGGCAGTGGACACAGGTGTGTGGTCCACACTCCCCGAAGAGACAGGGCTGGCATCGGGGAGAGGGATGGTGTGTGGGCTGGACATGGAGAGAAGGAAAGCAGGTGGGGACGGGCCGGGAAGATGGGTGCCCTGGCCTGGGTGCGGGGGCTCCTAGTGAGGGCCCGACCCTGAGCAGGAAGAGACTCACACAACCATGTGACCCGTGGCTGCTGAGCTGTAAAGGCAAGGCACCAATATTCCAGGATAAAAGCCAGCGCAGGCACGCCCACATGCTACAGTGCAGATGAACCTCCAGACAGGCTCACTACACCACGCCGGGCATGAAAGGCTACGGCACGCAGCACTCCGCACAGGGCGAGCCAGGACAGGGACTCTGCAAGGACAGGCAGGATGGTGCCGGCGGGAAGGGGGCGGGAGGGGAAGTGGGGGGCTGCCGATGTGTATGGGGCTCTTTGCAGGGTGGTGGAACATGCTCCAAAGTTGGAACAATGGTTTCACAGCTCTGCGAAAACCACCCAGCTGCACACTCTAAGTGGCAGGCTGCATAGCACGTACATTATACTTCAATCAGGCTGTCATTGGATTTTTAAAAAGGGGGGACCTCAAGGACAGGGGACAAGCCCCAGCCTACCAGAGGTGGCTGACCCCAGGTGAGCTGGTCTTCGTGTCCCCAAGGCCAAGCTCCCAAGCCAGTCCAGGGGAGGCTCCCTCTTAGACTCGCTCGCACACCCTGGACAGGTGCTCGGGGGTCAACCGCAATCACACCTGCACTGCCCACACCCGAGCAGGATGTGTCCACTGGTCAAGCATTCAGAAGGCATCAAGGTCAGAGAAAAGAGAAAAAGAAACACCAGTGTTCGAGTTCCTCAACCCCACAGTGCCACTGGAAGAGGCTGTTCACAGAAAAGGCTCAAAATGGCTCTCGGCAATGGTATCTGTCCTTAGAGCAGCCACGGGCTGTGGACAGTAACCCAAACAAAGACTCTGGACACACAAAAACGTGCCCCACCTGGGGACGGCAGGACTCACTGCCGCCACCTCGCGGAGCCGAGTGTGTAAGAGCCCCCTCCACGGCAGCGGGGTGGGCAGGGCTCCACTTCCTGCTTCTGTGGTCTCTTAGTCGGGACATGTGGGCATTACTCTCCTCCACAGCTGCTCGGGCCTGTCCTTCCCTTCGGCACAGCCCGGCTCCTCCAGGTGTCCCCTCGGGGCTGCTTGCTGCTTACCACTGCCAGGGATGGACACAGAACTGTCCTCCTGGTCCTAGGGAGAGGCCAGAGGCGCTGACTTCCAGCAGGAAGGCTGGGGCCCCAGGCCAGAGACGAAGCCCAGAGCCACACCCAGACCTGCCCTAGGGTGCTTCCGGAAGCTTCTACTAGAACTGTTTTTTGGGGGGGCTTTTTGGGGGTTTTTTGGTACTCAGGGATCAAACTCAGGACCTTGCACTTAATGAGACAGGCTCGGTGCCACTGAGCTAAATCCCTGGCCCAGGACAGCTGGGGTTTTCCAGCTGACTCCTCTACAAACAGCTGGAGGTCCTGCTGAGTTCCCTCTTTATCTGTGCTGCAGTGACCTCGGGAGCGGAAAAGGGGTGTCTGGGCCTGCTCTGTGTCAAGACACTGGCTGGGGGGTCTGACCACCTCGAGTGTCATTATGGGACATGATGTCCTAAACCTGGTCTGCTTAGCATGAAATACTGGCAGGATGGGGAGAAAAACACAAAAACCCAGCCTCTCAGGAGCCCCTGGGGCCATGTGCCACGGCTGCCTCTGACCAGCGAGGCTGGGGTGGGCAACCACAGTGATTAGTAACAGCCGGGCCTGGCTCCTGGTGCGATACAGGGGCACACAGGGAGGATTTAATTTGGGTTTCTGCTCCAGTAACCAAGAAACTTCCAGGAGCCTTAGCTGAAGGCAGGGCAGGGGGCCGAGGGGGAGCGACGGCTGTGAGCAAGAGAGAGGTTTTTCCTTCACCTGTCACTAAGAGGCCAGGCAGCCCAATTCGAGAAGAGGCTCCACGGCGGGAGCAAGCCGCGAGCACCCAGCGCCGGGCAGCCCTACCTGCAGCTCCTTGTCGGAGTACTTCTGCGGGTTTTTGCTTCCCTGGCTCTTCTTGCGGAGCTTCTTCAGCTCACCCTGGCATTTGTCCAGGGCATCTCCTTTGCTTCTCTGCTCGGTCTGGTATTTCTTCAGTGCAGCCTGAGGGTGCACAACAAAACAGGCCTGTGAGTGCCATCGAAGCAGCTCAGCAGCAGCTCCCTTCCTCCTCCCTCAGCAGGCCCTGGCTCAGGACCGCAGGAAGGACTCAGCAGCGATCAGAGAGGGAGTCACAGCTGAAGACTTCAGTCCTACCCTGCCTCGGCAGGTCTCTGCTTCCCAGAGGAAGACCAGACCTGGGGAAGGCGCCCAGCCCCATGTGCTTGCTAAGTGCAGCAAATGAGTGCAGGAACTCATAAACTTGGGATGGTATACATGGCCAGGAGCTGTGGCCCACAATTTCCCTCCAGCTCACGGGAAGAGACAGTGAGATACCACAGCCAGGGTGCCTGTGGGGGCTCCAGAGGGCAGCAAGGCCATGTCATCGGCTTTACAAGTGACAGAGTGGGGGCACTGCACACAGGGTGTTGGACACAACAGGTTCACCCACAGGGTCATAGATGGAGACCAGGAACACTTAGGCCAAGGCCCCTGCTTGGGCGGGAAGCACACAGACAGGAAGCTGAGACATGCAGAGGGAAGGATCCGGACACGCTCGAGCCCGGGAGGTGTGCTGTAGGGTGTACTTACACTCAGGTACCGGGAGTCCAGCTCTACCTTCTGCTCCAGCTGGGTGAGCAGCTCATTGTGAAAAGATTTTAGCTAGACATGGAGAGAACAGACCAGCACTGAGCTTCCACACACAGCCTGGGAGCAGGAGCCCAGGACTCTGGCAAGCAGAGGGGCCTGGACCCGAGGAGCACAGGCTGCAGGACTGAGTGTGGAGAAAAGCCCCAAATGCTGCATTAGCCGGGTGGTCCACCCCCAAAACATGGAACCTGCCCCCCCACCCCGTCCTTATCCCTCTGCCATCCCGTGCTGGGATCACTCAGGCCGAGGCTGACTGAGTTGGACCTGAAGGGAAACTGGAGGTCTCAGCAGCCCCTTGCTGTAGAGGGGACACTGCTTGTTGGGGGCCTCCAATCATGTTGGTTTAGGGACATCATGCTTGCTGGTCTGCCTACACCTGATAGTTGATGTCCAAAGGAAATGACTTTCCAGCCCATCAGTGGTGGGTGCTGGGTCCTCACTAGGGATGCTGCCAGGGCTTCCCTGGGATCGGTGCTCACAGAACCTGCCTGGCCCAGCTGAGCCTCAGATCTTGACCTGGTCCATGCCCCCTCCTCCGGGGCCCTCCTGCACCCCAGGACCCCAAGCTGCTCAGCATGGCTATGGGACCCTGTCCTGAGCCCAGGGCATGTCTCTGGCAGTGTACCCACAGGACCGTGGCATAGTCCTGACCCTCACGTGGACTGAGGGTCAAAGCACTCAGCCAGCTCTGACACCCAACTGCCCTGCACCTCAAGATCGGGCACTGGACTCACCGTCTCCTCCAGCTGGTTCTGGATCTGCCTGTGGACTTCGGCCATCTGGAAGAGGACATCCCCTAGGAGGACAAGACAGCAAGAAAGAAAACGGGTTACACACACCAAACTCCCACCTGCCCCCTTCCCTGGGGCTGAGCAGGACACCATCAGGCCATCCTGGGGACCTGTGGTCTGGGGGTGACAGGAGGTTCTGCTCAGTAAGTTCCTGTTGGCCACCCGTGATCCCAGGCAGAGGAGCTCCCAGAGGCCAGGGCCAGACGTGTGGGAGGGATGTCATGAGGAACAAAATTCTAGGATGAAAATGGCCTCAGGACAGAGTATCTGGCATCTTTGGGGACCTCAAATGTCTATGAAGCAGGTGCTCAGGACCAAGGCAGGACAGAGAGCTGTGCACGAGCCTCCACTGGGCACTGCTGAGGGCACACACACGCAGGCACCAACGACCACCCATCCAAGGTGGGCCCGCTTCCTTCCACTCACTTCCGCTTCTGCCAAGGTGTGGGACACAGAGAAGGCCAGGTGGAGAGGCCTCGGGGACACAGGGGACAGAGAGAAGAGCAGGGGAGAAGCCTCTGGGAGGAGAGGCTCGCCATAGCTCTCCCTCTCGGCTGGACAGTGAGTCAGCGGAGCCCCACCCCAAAATCAATGCCTGAGGAACTCAGGCCCCCAGCAGGGAATGTGCAGCTTGGTCTGTCCCTGAGACCCTCGGGACCACCCACCCCTTAGGTAAATGGCCTCTGGTCCATGTCTGCAGACCGAGGGGCTAGAACTCAGGAGTCCAGGCAAATATTTGCTGAGTGGCCATTTCCAGGATCCAGCCCCGACCACGTGCTGTGGACACAAACAACAGGACAGTCTGTCCCTGCCTGGAAAGTGGGTCATTTTCTGGTAAGCCCTGCCCCCAGTCCTGCCTGAAGGACTGCTCTTTCTGCTCATATCTAGACACCCCGGCTGATACGGCCAAGGGATAGTCTCTAGACTCGAGTAGGCAGGGTGGCCAATGAGGTGCCCCCAGTGCCCATAAAAACCAGAACAAGTCCTCTGGAGCCCTAGCAGAAGCCTTATCCAGATGCCACTTCCCCCAGGAGTGCAGCTGGCCCCAGGTGTTTCTGGCCCTCCTGGGAGTATGTCTGAGTTCCAGGAAGGCCAGCTCCTCCACCTGCTTCAACTCCAACAGCCACAGGGACCCTGACCACTGACTGAGGACCAGGCACTCAGCAGACAACTCAACCGCCAGGCATGACGGCCCCCTGCCCCCAGTGAGCGGGCAGAGCTGCCCAGCGGCTGGACGGTGGCCAGAGCCAGGACTCAGCCCTGCTCAGCCTCCACCCAGATACTCATAGGGTCACTCTGTTGTCAGTTGCCTAGATGGTGCTCACACCACCCATCTCACCTAGACACTCATCTCCCCGGCTCCACAGTAGGCCCTGTCTCTGTGGAGGCCATGGAGACTCGGCACAGGCATCTGCCCAACCTGCTCTGGACACTCGCGTGACAATAGGCCTGGGCACTGCCATGTGGCCCGGCGTGGTGGGGTGAGGGTACGATGTGCCCCAGGAACTGCACCAACACGAGTGGGCCATGATGAACCAAATGCTACGGTGGGAGGTGAGCCTAAGGCGAGAGGCCATGAGCCAACTCTGACCCTGTCACCAACTCTCCAACTCAGGCTTCATGGTACTCAGGGGAAGGAGCAGGGTCAAGGGGACAGAATGTGGCGTGACACAGCCTGGTCCTCATACCTGGCTGAAGGGAAACCTTGGGACCACACCGGCCAGTGCAGGGGGTGGGGTGGGGTGGGGTGGCGACAGGGATCAGGCTGCAGACATAGAGCCCTGGGGGAGGCTCAGCTCCCACCCGCACACACATGGCCACACTGGCAGCCCAGGATGTCCCTCTGTCTCCCAGCATCTGTAAAATTCCCCAGGACGGCTCACTACTACCTCTGAAGCCAGGAAGCCAGTGGGGGATGCAAACTCTGGGTTTGGTTTGATTGTGTTCCTGTGACCTAGCAGGTCCTGGATCCACCTGCTGGCTCGCAGAGGTGCACAGAAATCCAGGAACTGGCTTTAATCAGGTAACCACGATGAACACAAGATTGCACCTGGGCAGAGAACCTGTTCCACTCCTTGGCCCTGCCGACCTGACCCTCATCCTTGGGATGTTACCCACACCCAGACTTCCCAAGGCTGCTGCTCCATCGCCCCTCAAGAGAGGGCCATCAAAAGGTAAAGAAGGGGACTGGGGATTTAGCTCAGTTTCAGCACCTGCCTCGAAAACGCAAGGTCCTGAGTTCAATCCCCAGTACCAAAAACAAAAACAAAAACAGAGGTGAAGGGACCGTGATGACTTCATGACAAACCACACACGCTCTGCTGGATGTCTCTCTACTGGGTAGTCCCCATGGGCCTCACCATATTCTTTGGGCCCTGGAATTATAAGTAAATGTCAAGATCAAATAGAAAACACATTCCCCTGAATACCAATTCAAGAACCACCAATTCAACCCTGTAGGTGTCAGAAGACTGCCTGTCTGGGCCCAGCCTGGGCAACTTAGCAAGATCCTATCTCACTCCCTGCCCCCGCAAAAAAACAGGAGTGGGGACTGGGGATGTAGCTTAGTGGGAAAGCCCTGAGCTTAATCCTCAATACTAGGGGGGAAACATGATTTGGAAAACAGTACTGTCAAGCAGCAAATCCTCTAGGAGACTTGCAAGGGTCTATGAAGCTGCTGGCAGGTTTCTGGCCAGGTACAGGAGTCAGAGGCCCGACGGGGACAGTTGTCACCATTCTAGCTGGACTATGGAGACACTCGGGCCCAGACCCTGGCCTGCTGGCCTGTCCCCAGAGCCCCACACTGTACAGCAGGTGCACATGTGGGGGACCCCGAGGCAAAGCTGCACAGAGCCAGGCGTGCACACAGCCCCAAGCCACAAGACGGTGCCGTGCAGAATTAGCCCACACAGTGAATTTTTAAACTCCATTTTACAAGCAGCTGCAGGAAGCTACATGCACGTGGAGCAGGAGCATGCAGAGCCACAGCACTTAACCCCTGCAGTGCCATGTGCACCACGCTGGAGGAGGGACGGCACCCCCAAGCCTCCTGTGCCAAGCAGGCCAGCATCAGTGCAGTCACCAGCCAGGGTGAGTGGCTTCTGCCAAAGAGCAGCCAGGTCCCGGAAGATAGCCAGGGTAGGGGGGTGCTGGAGATGCCAGGCCAAGGTCCCATTAGTGGGCTCCGTGACCTCTGCCCTCTCCCCCCAGCAGTCAGGCTCTCCCAGGCCCATGCTGCTGAGGGCTTCGGGGATAACTGTCCTTTCTAACTGGCCTCATCTGACGCACACACAACCAACCTGTGGGGACCCGGTGTCTGGGGCCACAGCACAGGTGGGGCCAAAACTTGAAAAACCAGCTTTAAAATGGGAGGTAAGGCGCAGCTGTGCCAAAGCAAACAGCAAGCGAGGCAGGGTGAGCGGTGTGGACAGTTGTCCTCCGGTGGACTGCCAGGGTGCTGAGTGTCAGCGGGTGACCAGCAGCAGGCGGCCCTGCCCCAGGGTGCTGTCTGGGAGAGCAGGGTGGGAAAGAAAGCCCCTGGCACACCTGCAGTGGTGAGTGAGCCTCAGCCCTGCCGCCAGGGTGACACAGGGCTCAGGACACACTGGCTGGAGCTTGGAGCTGGAGGAAGTTCCAGCCACCTGAACATCTGGGGGGAGAGACCTCCAGCACACACGTGGGTGTCTCAGGCAACGTGTGTCACTTGCAACAAAAGTCTAAAAACACACGGGCCCCAGGGAACAGGCCACACCCTCCTCATCCACCCGCTGGCAGCCTGCAGAGTCAGGGCCACCGGGTGAGTCAGCTCCAGCTCCCCGCCAGGCCTCCTCTCTGAGGATGTCAGGTACTGTGAGCGACCTTGAGCACAGTCACATTGTGAGGTCAGGAGTGAAAAAAACAGTCCTCGTGGAAACTTCTCCTCCCCCACAGGGAGAGGCAGGGCCCAGGCCACCAGGTCCAGCTGAGCCATGACACTCATGTATTGCACACACGTGTTCACCTCACTGACATGCACACAGGTACACACACCCAGGCATGTTCACAACATGCCTACAGCTGTGCACACACAGAACACAAGCACACACACAAGGGCACAGACACAGATGCACACACATATACACGTGTACCCACAGATGCACACACTGCGATCCCCGGAGTGCTGTGAAACAAGGAGCATCCAGGATCCAGGCAACTTGGCCCAGGCTCCCTGCTGAGCACCGGCCTCTGGCCACCGCCCTGCTTCCCCATCCCTCCGAGAAGCTCTTCTGCACACTGAGCTGCCAGCCCCCACCGGCAGCTAACAGGATCCCCAAGGGCATGAGCACCAGTCCTCAGGGAGACTTGTGGGCCCCACTCTGTCCCAGTGTCCCCCACCCCAGTCCTAGGACACTGGGCCAGGCAGGCAGGAGGTCACACACCTCGAGACTCAGGGGCCATAAGGGCCTCCGGGGTCTGCAGCCAGCCTGAGGGACTGGGAGAGGGAACCCACCGGGCTGCACCTTATTTGAGGTGAGCATCTTCAGACCTTCTGGGGTCATCATTTGGCTTCTGCCCCCATGCAGCCAGCACATGTGACCCCTGAATCTGTTCTCCCAGAAGCCAGCGTGTTGTTTAGTGATTAATCACTTTTTTTTTGTTTTTTGAGACAGGGCCCCAATAGCGTATGTAGGTCGGGCTGGCCTTGAACTCACGGACCCTCCTACCTCAGCCTCCCTGCTAGGATAACAGGTGTGCTCACCACACCCCACTATTAACTCACCATCTTAGAGTGAACAAGGCAATCACATAATCTCCACTTCTAAAGTCTACAACATCTCCCTCATCCCCAAAGACCCCCCACCCACCATCAGCAGCCACTTCCCACCCCAGATCTCCCCACGGTCTATCTCTACAGATCTGCCTGTTCTGAGCTTCTCCTTTCACTGAGCATAACGTCCACAAGGCTCCTCCATGCTATAGCAGGGCTCAGAAGTTCCTCCTTCTCTAAGGCTAAATCATACTCCACTTAATGAAGGGGCCACATTTGTTACCCACGCATCCACCGGTGATATTCTGGGCGCTTCCATGTTGGGGCTTAGGAAAGGAGCAGCTCTCTAGGAAGTTTTATTTTATATTCCTAAACTCTACCTGTGCATCTTTAGTGTCCCTGATACACATTCCTGATCTCTAACAAAAAGCTCACCAGCAGGTAGCCCAGCGGAGTGGACAGGCGGCACAGGAGCCAACCTAGGGAGGCTGGAGCCTCACTCCCGGGTTCCTAGGTGTGTGCCACCTGCTCCACCACAGCTGGCTCCTTTCCCACCCCCAGGCTGGTCCCAGTCCACTGGGGAGATAAAGGAGGAATTCGATAAATCAAGCAGCAGCCAACAGGGCTCCATTCTTCAAGGTGGTTCTTGCTCCCAGCAGGTCAGTCTCCTCTGTGGGCGGGCACTCAGATGCAATCCCAGGGCCTCCATCTTGGCTGGCCTCTGCCCTGGCAAGGGCTGGCTTCAGCCAGACCTTGGGATCTTGAGGAAGAGTGATCCCCAGGGCTCTACCACCGTGTCATCTCTTCCTTATTTCTCTGCTGTTACAAAAATAATTCCTGACTAACCCTCAAATACACGTACAACCTGGGTGCAGTGGCACATGCCTGTCATCTTAGCTACTTGTGAGGCTGAGGCAGGAGGACTGCCTGAGCCCAGGAGTTCAAGCCCAGTCTGGTCAGCATAGTAAGACACACCTTCTCTAAAAATAAAATAAGACCCCAGGAAGAACTCAGTGCCACAAGCAATGGCTGAGGTACCCAGATGGCCCCACAGAGCCCAGGACCAGCCACAGCAAGGACTGGCCAGGGCCTGGGGGCCAAATGTATGCAGCAAGAGAAGGAACAGAGATCAAGAACAGTACATGCCACCATTAGGTCACAAGTGAGCCCAACACAGAGAAAACAGAAGAAAGCAGAGAACGTGTGGGCCCATGGGCCTGGAGATGCACTTGCGATTTTAAAAGGGAGGTTAAAGGGGAGGGACAGGTGAGGAAGGCCTAGCACCAGGGACACAGGGGGCCAAATACTTGGCACCGGAGCCTGGGCAAGACCAAGCTCAAGGAAGGGTCCTGAGGAACCAGCATTCAGCAATGCTCTCCCTCGAGGCCCCTGCTGCGTGAGGACCACAGCGCCGGCAGGCACACAGGGCCCCAGCTGAGCCACGGAACAGATGGCAGGAGTGTCCATCCCTGGCTGCTGTAAGAAATTTGGAACGCTTTGGGATTTTTGAGCTTTCTTGTTTTTTTGGTGGCATTGGGGTTGGAACCCTGGCCTTGTACATGCTAGGCAAGCACTGTCCCACTGAGCAGCATCTTCGGTCCCTTGTATGCTTTAAAACTTCCAGAAAGAGCATGGTGGAGTGAGAAACCACCCAAAATGGCAAATCTCAGGAGTCTTCAGGCAGGTTCACCCAAGGTCAAGCACTCAAGGTCACGCTGGTGACAACTGAGAGGGTCCATCTGGTGTGCTCAGAGCACACTGTGAAGGCTACTGAGACTGGAAACAGCAGAGGGTAGCAATCAGTACAACACAGGGAGAGCAAACCAGGGCTCAGGCTCCAAGCTTCCAGCTGGCTGTGGCAGCTGTGGTGCAGAGGTAGGGAAGAGGGTGCGGCAGCAAGATACCTCCCTGCCCCTTCCGGACCTTCCTACCTTAGCCTCCCGAGCCCAGCACAGGTGCAGGGCTTGCCTCCCACTGAAACCCACACCCACCAGGAGTCTCTGAGGACAGGCAGGGATCCACCGCAGCTGCAGACAGCTGGTACCACAACCATACCCGGGCTGCTCAGGAACACCCCTGGGTCGACAAAGTGGGAAGTAGCCAGGAGATCACTGCACACGGCATAGCCTCGCTGGGCCCGTCTTCCTGTGGCTTAGAAGACTGGACGAGTTCTCCCCAGCCCAACCTCTGGAGCCTACGGGCAATGCTGCAAGAATAGCACGGCAAACACAGCTCACCTCCTCCATGGCTCCCCTGGACGCTAGTGCTGCCCACGTCTGCTTAGCTCTCTCCTAATACATGTATGTGCACACAAGCTGCTCACATCGGTGCACACACAGGCATGCACGGAAGGCACATACATGTGCACACACAGATGTGCACACATGGATTTTCTGAGCCAGCTGAGATCCAGCTGCAGACAATGTGACATCCCCCAGCACCTCAGCTGTGTCCAATAGCAAGGACTTCTTGCTGTTACCACACTGTCCGGACGTGCAGGAAGGTGACCATGACACATATTCTCCTGCAGCCCTCAGTATGCTCCTGAGTCCCCAAACAGCCCTTGTGGCCCCTCCTTCTCACCAGCTAGAGCTTTATCTACCCGGGCTACTTCTAAAACACCCTAAACAAATACAGATGCATCCAACAGGCTTAAGTGTGGGTTGGGAGGAATTCGCTAACTTCTAGCACACTGGGATTCTTAGCTTTGCTCTCGTGCCAGCATGCTTTGGTCTCTTTAATCTAGAAACATCCCCTTGCATGTTTTTCACAACAGTGGCATTTTTAAACGTTCAGGCATTTTTTCTCTTTACCCAGAAAATACAACATGTTCTTATAATCCTCAGATGACAAGAAGCTGAGAGGGAGTGTGAATCTGGGAGACTGTGAGGAAGGCGGGAGGGAGTGCAGAGTGGGCTGGGGTGTGGCCCCCTGCAGATCTGGGCAGCCTCCGTCTGTCAAAGCAGGGGTGGGCCAGACCCCACCCGAGGGCCTTCCAGGCCAAAATGAGGCTCTTGACCCTCAACAGGACCATGAAGGCATTTCATTCGGATTGGAGCCAATCCTCCGCTTAAGTTTAAAGTCATTTCCACCAATGTAGCATAGGTCTGTGAAGGCGGCCGGGGTTACTCCATGGTGAAACTGGGTCACAGCGGGGGCACACTGGCTGCAGGGTCCCAGGGCTGGGCGCACTCTCTGGAAGGCCAGAGCCCCCCTGGGCTCGGGTCCTAACATGGTGAGCACCTTGGGTCCACAGGATCAGTGTCCAAAAGGCAACCCAGACAATGAAAACTCTAGCAACCTGCTTAACCCAAGAAACAGTGGAGGAGCCAGAACACCAGGGTGGGACGATGGCTTCCATCTCCGAGGTACACAGTCTGGCTGAGTCCTGGCTTGGGACAGGGTGGGCAGCATGGGGAGGGAGGGCCCAATACCACACAAGGGGCCACCCAGGAACCAGATTCCAGAACCCACTGCCACCACACAGCGTCCTCCCCAGCAGCAGGGGCCTCTGTCCACCGTCTGTCTGCCGGCTGAGGATGTCCCTGCACCCAGAGGGTGACACACTGCAGGCTCTGTGGGGGAAGGGCTGCAGGACTGGACCCTACAGATGCCGTGAAGGACACCCACAGCCTCAAGGCTGAGTATGGACACTCCCCTGTGCCTAGGAGAAAGTCAATACAAGAACAGGGACAGGGCAGAGGACACAAGCAAAGGGGAGGAAGAACCCCCAGCCCTCAGGCTGCTGAAAAGCAGGCCCCACACGTGGCCGCTTTCTCTCCCCGGCTCCTTCAGAATCCAGATCCAGGAGGCTGCACGCAGGATAGAGCAGAAACTGCCCTCCCCCGAGGTTCCACCTAGCACCAAGGTCAGAGGGACACACGTGAGCCTCAAAGCAGCAGGGACTTTGGCTGGACCTGGAGAGGTGCTCACGGGCCACAAGACTCAAGGCAGGAATGTGGGGAAAAGCTTTGTTTTCCCAGCTCACAATGGGTCAGGCCGGGCCAGGGCCACTCTGTGCCTTGAAGAGCCCAAAAGGGTCCTGGAGAATGAAGGGATCCAGAGATGTGGACAAGGATAGAGCCAGGGCCTGTGGGCTGGGCCGGCTTAGCCTCTTCAATTCTGCCCCGGTGCCCCAGCTGGGAGAAGAGCACATCACCCGGGCAGGGGGAATGTGGAGAGTTGGCCACGAAGTTCTGGGACCAGGAGCCAGCAGGAGGACCACAGCAGCTAGTGGCCATGGGAGCCTGCCCAGCTCGGCACCCGAGGAGCAGCCAGGAAGGCCAGGACTGGCCCAGCCATGACTTGGGGGCCCTGACCCTGGCGTGAGCATGTGCCGTGATGGAGGAGGTGGTTCTGTGCCACCTCTCTCACATGTCACAGACAGTAGAATGTGCTGGAAGGTCTGCCAGGCCCAGATGGAGCTGGAGGGTGCAGAGAGGGGACTCCTGACCCTTCAGGTGCCTTGACCCGGAGCCCTGAGGCTCTGGTGCTGGGTGGATCCTACACCACAGGGTGTCACCAGTGGACTCCTTCCTCAGCCATCCTGTCACTATGAAAGATACCAGCACTATCATCCTCTCTCTGCTGGTGGCAGAGGGCTCTGAGCCAAAGGGTCAGCTGCTCAAACTTGGCTGTGAGCACGTATCACCTTCCGGAGCCTTCTGAAGCAAATATCCATAATGCTCGATTATTCCGGTGGCTTCCCAAGCGGAAAGGCACCTCCGAGAGCTAATTAGCATACGCCTGAGTGAGGCATGAATAAGGAGTTCTCATTAGCCAAAGACAGACAGCTGAGGGGGCTGTGGGGCATCGGGCAGCCGGAGCCACAGAGAGGGGTCCAGAGCTGAGATGGGCAGAAGGACTCCATTCTGAGGCTACCAGCCCCGCTGTCCTCCGGCCTCCAGTGCTTCCTTGGGAGAAGTAGGCTCTTCTCCCACCTACAAAAAGGCTAGAGTGGAACTTGGCCTGGGGAAACCAACAGAAAATCAATGGCTGTGTTGCCATGGTGATGACAGCAGACTGCGATGCTTATGGTCATGTTGTTCTGAAACAAAACAAGTCCAAAGAGCCACCTGGATATCAATGTTGTGTCAACAATCAGACCTGGGAGTCCTTGGGGCTTGGAAGCAGGGAGGGAAAGGAGGGCACTGTCCTGAGCCGCCACCGCCTCCCCCAACCTGCTGTGAGCTCAGGTCAAGGACCACTGTCACCTGGAGTCTGTTCGCACCTCAGAATCTCAGGACAGCCTTGGGTGGTCGCGGCCCACAGACTATCAACTCACCTGCCCCAGGGTGGCAGTACGTGCTTCAGGCTCAGGCGTCTGTGCGGTGGCCAGGGTGGGCTGCTGCCAAGGGCCTGGCCATGCACAGCCGTGGAGACAGGGCTCAGGGACTGCACGGATTGATGTCCTCCCACTGAGGCCGAGCAGCCGGGGCCTTGGCCCAGCTCCGCAGCAGTGGGACCCAGGCCTGTCTGGTCCTCCCCGCCTAGCACCGCTCATTCCCACAGCCCTCACTGCCCCTGAACCCCGCCCGTCTTCTCTTCTGCCTGACATCTGCAAGAAGATACAAAGTCTGAAGGGGCAGAGGGGCTCTCCCACCTCCCCAGGCACGCTGACCAAGCTCCCCTGGTGCAGCAGACCTGACACCCAACCCAGGGGGCCGCCTGGATGCCCTCAGTGTGGGTGGGCAGCCCCATCAAGGCTTGGATTAGCCTCACTGCATTCTTCCTGGGCAAACTTGCCTCTTCCCAGGAAGTTTCTCGGGCCTCTGCTTGTGCTATCCCTGGGGGGTGGAGAAAGGAGGTGGGCTAATGTCACCCAGGAATGTGTGGGCCAGTGGCCATGCTCAGGACAACAAACAACCTTGGTACGATCTCTCATAGGGCACAGCCAGTGACCACGGGCAGGTACCCAGTGCCAGCCTTTCTGCTAGGGCCCAGGTGGGGTGACCAGTGCATCCCACAGAGGAGAGGCCTTTGCACAGGCAGAAGATGCCAGACTTCCACTGAATATCCCCAAATCTGTCCTGGGGCCCCAGCCAGCCTCAGTATGGACAGAAGTGCCACTGTCAGGAGCAGAGGAGCACTGCCAGTCCTAGAGGACTATCGCCGCATGGAAGGACCTCTGGGCGGTCACCCATCCAGCCACCATCAGTGTCCCCCAGCACTCCACAGAGATGGTGGTCACACTGCTGGTGGGCACTTGGACTAGGGACTGTCTGTGATGTGTTCACTCTCTGGATGGTTAACTCTGCCCGGGAGGCAGCCAGGCAATGTCACCTGCATGTGAAACGGCTAACGATTACTGAATGCTTCCGTTTTGATAATGCTTCCCCTCCCCAGCCTCCCGGAGTGTTAGGATTACGCCATGCACCACCATGCCCAGCCAGCTGGACATTCCTGCCTCCTCTGCCCTCACCTGGGCGCTAGCACTGCCACCAAGAAACAGCAGGCCAAGTCAGGAGCGCCTCAGCTGGGGGACAGATGGCCGGCCTCGAGCCTGGGGGTCCCCAGGGGCCCGCAGAGCCCTCTTATGGCCCTGGCACCTAAGGCACAGACTGGCTGTCCTGATACAGGGCAGCCAAGGCCTCAGAGACTCTGGGGTCTGCATGTGGCTCTGGAGGATGGGGCTTAAAGGAGTTTGTGCCTCCTGCCTTACACCACCAGGACACAGGACAGGACCATGCTTCTTACAACAGGAGCAGAGCTGGCGGAGGCCACCAGCCATCCTCCAAGGCCCCACGTTCTGCTCTGGTTCCACCTGCCTCGTCGCTGGGCAACAACGTTCATCTCCAGGGAACAGGCTCAGACGGAATTGGGCTGATGATGGCTCCTTATTTGCTTCTGATCAGAATCCACTGGTCACTGGCTCAGAGGCACCACAGTCACCAGCCCTGGCACCGCTGCTGTATTGATATTCCTGCCACAGAGCAGACCCAACGCTGGGAAACACGAACACACGCCATGCCACCTCCCGCTACCACAGAGCTGTGTCCTGGGCCACAGAAAATCCAATTACGGTTGTTATTAATCTCTCCCGACACAGGCTCCCCAGCCCCACAAAGCTTTCGGCAGGGTGGCCAGAGCTGGAGGCCCATCCCCCACAGGAGCCCAGGTTGCCTGAGCCTGGAGGCTCCCGGCCACCCTCAGGCTCCAGGTGCACTGCACTGCAGTCAGCCAGCTCAGGTTTGGAGCATCCGCCTGCAAGGGGAGCCAAGCGGGAGCCAAGCGGGCTGGGTGTGGCCGGACACCTCTCCCTTGCTCTCCCCTCACTTTCTCCTTTTGTTGCCAGACAGCAGTTGCCATGGAGGCCGAGGACCGGCCAGGACCTGGTGTCAGGCCCCTCAGGGTCGTGACGCTGACACAGCCCCTGCTGCGTGGATCTAATTAAGGCTCTGAAGGTGTCTGTCGGGAGGATTAGCAGTCTCCGAGGCAGGTCCCCGCTGTTAAAGAGTCTGACAGCGGGAAACACATCCAAGAGCCAGCTGTCACGCACCAATGGGGAGGCCTGAGATGAGGCTGGGGATGCACTGGACTTCTTGGCTGGATGTGGATGGCTCTGCCCAACCCGAGAGGCAGCCATGGCCAGACAGCCCCCAACTTCCCTGAGAACATGGGCGTCTAACCACAGTGCAGCATGGATGAGGCAGCAGCTCTGAACCACCATGGCCAACAGGAGCCACTGGGGGGACAGCCTTGAGGGCCCCTCAGGGTCCCAGCCCAAAGGGATTCCGCCTGCCTAGCCCCTGACATTCCAGAGACGTCACGTGCAGAGACAGGCCATCCTCGGCCTCTAAACTGGAGGCTGGTGTGCGAAAAAAATGAGGCTTGACTCACAGCCCAGGATGGTCTCCCAGTGGGGCAGGGGGAATGCTGCCTCTGAGCCAGAAGTAGACAGCAAGCCAAGCCTGCAGGAGCTGTCCAGGCCACACCTCAGTTCGGTGACTCAGTGACTGAAGGCCAGCCCAGAGTTTCAGGCAGGGTGGCAGCCACCTGCCTGCAAACATCCGCATTCCGAGGCATGGAACTCCCACCCGCTCTGGGGAGCCCAGGGATGCCAAGCAGAAGGCAGGGCCTCAGCCCAGGCCCAGAGCACCTGGCAAGCTCACACATGCCCTGTGATCACAAACAAGTGTGCTGTGGGCACCGGCAGGTACAAAGCAGCCCTTCAACGGCCAGAAGCACACACAGCAGAGGCATCCAGAGACCGGTGGCTTACAGAACAGCCTGTGGGGGACCAGCGCTAGCACAGCCCTGCCATGCACATGGGAAGTTCATCCACACCAAGGACTGGGACAGAAACACCTCCCAGGAAACCCCGTCCTCTTGGGACAGGTCGCTCCCTGCTCCTGCAGTAGTGGCTCCACTTCATACCTGCTTAGGTGTGTGAGCTGCAGCAGGAACATCGGGACTCTGGTCTCCCACTCCCACCTGTCTCCCCTCAGGTGGCTCAGGGTGAGCCCGCTCCTGTGCACCCAGGTGCCAGCCCAGGAGCTGGGATGTGCTCAGCATGCAGCCCCGAGGAGAGGCACAGTGAAGAGCAAGGAGACTGGACAGCAGCTCTCCACCCTCACAACCTCAGCAGTAGCCACATGTGCTCCCCAAGGCCCCAGCAGCAGGCTAGGTGCCTCCCTACCCCCTGCCCTGCAGCTTCCATGCAGGCCTCTCCAGGGCCAGCCGCCATGGTGGGCAGTGGACAGAGGGAGGAGCAGGAGGCACAGATGCTGCCGTCATACTTTAGAGAATCCCAATCCTCAAGTGTACCAGCCAGCTGAGGAACGTGAGCCCTGCAGGGACCTGGGTCCAGGGCACACCGCATGACTTCTGCCCCCACATGCCACCCATCCTCCTCAGGCCACTCTCCAGGCCCCTGGGTCCTGGGGCCAGTGCATGTGTGCAGACCTCAGTGACAGCCCTGGGTGGGGGCCCTGTCACCCTGAGCTGCTCTGCTCGTCGGCCCAAGCACCAAAACACCCAAGGAAGGCAGCATTCACATCCAGGCACACCATTTCACAGCAAAGTGGCTGTGAAGGCAGTGCATTCGCCTCTGCACCCCACTTGCTCCGGCCAGAGCTGGTGCTGAGGCAACCTCGACAGACATGAGGCTGGGGAGGGAATGGAGACAGGCAGCAGACAGGCGGCGAGGGATGGCTGTTGGCTAGGGGAAGAGCAGGGCCTCGAGAAGATGCTGGGACTCGGAGCCGCCCTCACTCCCGCCTAAGCACCCTGCCGCATCAAAGTGGAGCCCAGAGAGTCAACTGCAAAGACTTTCTCACTGCAGGGGAGAAAACACTCCATTGACAATCAGAGGACTCAGCGGAGCACTCAGGAGTGTGCAGGCCGAGGCCACCTCCCCACCGTGAGGCTGGGGCTGCTGCACAGAGGACCAAGTGGACCAAAGGCAGACGCTGCCGGTGGGCTCTCCTCGCTTAAAGGCGAGGCAGGGAACAAAGGGACAGCACTTGGCCCTGGCTCCTTGTCTGAAGCGAAAGTGACTTCCCAGGCTCTCACCACTGAGCAGCTGGGCCCTCGTCCAGCCCAGCCACCTCTCCACTGAGACTGGGAGGGAGACCTCTAGCTAATGCCACAGGGCGTCACTATTTCTGGGGAGAATGAAACTTGGGAAGCAAAGGGAAAGGGGGTCCGCAGGGGAGGCAGAAGCTTCAGCAGTCACCAGGCGAGGGTCGGCACAGGGAAGGCTGCACTGTCCTGACTTGACTGTGGGCCCAGTGAATAGGGTGGAGCCACAGCAAACTTCCTCCTGCTGCAGAAGAAAAGGCAGGAGGAACCCCGGCATGCCGGAGCAAGGATCAGGTGGGGAGGAGGAGAAGTGGTTGGCACCACTGCTCACCCGCTAACCCTGGCCACGAGAGGTCCCAGGAAGGAGATCGGCGGGCAGAGGGTGAGCTAAAGCCTTGCTTTCCAGACATCACGATTAAATCACCAAAGCCAGGCACGGTGGCACCCACCTGTAGTCCCAGAACTCAGGAGGTGAGGAGGGAGGTCGAGGGAGTTAGGATTTCAAGACCAACTCAGGATTAAGCACTGAAAACAACTGAGGGTCCTGTCGAAGGCAGGTCTAGGCAGAGTGCCCCCCATTTCTCCCAGACCTGGGCTCCATTCCTTCAGGCTGGGCTCTGGCTCAACCCTGACAGAGCAGAGAGCTACATTTCACCTCTACCATCCCGGAGCAGTAAGGGCAAACTGCGGAGAAAGGAACCAGAAATGACCAAGGCTGTAGACAGGAAAAGGACGAGCACCAATCAAAACAGATAAAACTTGGACTCACTGGTCCAGAGAAGTCGCCTTACAGTAGTAAGGTCCAGGTTAACGAGAATATTAACGGCTGGCTGTGTGCCTACAATAGATGGTATATGCCTGTAATCCCAGCACTCTGGGGGGCTGAGGTAGGAAGACCACAAGTCTGAGCCCAGCCTGGGGAACTCAGCCAGGCAGACCCTTTCTTTCTTTCTTTTTTTTTTTTTTGTACTGGGGATCGAACTTGGGTCCTTGCGCTTTCGAGGCAGGCGGCGGAACCACTGAGCTAAATCCCCGGCCCAACAGACCCTTTCTTAAAGAAGAGAAAGGGGGTTGGGGCATGTAGTTCAGTGTGAAAGCCCTGGGTTAAGTTTCAAAACAGAAAAAGCTTTTAGGGAGGGGAAACCAAGAGAACTCACATTAAAAAAAAATTAGAATCAAATGGCATTGGACCCTACAGTACCAGCAGTTAAGACAGTGGTGAGGTGGCAGCTCCAGACTCCAACTGAAAATCCCTTCCCGCCTGGGATTCTACACCAGCCAAGCCACCAGGGCCAGGTAGGAAAACATCTGCAGACAAGCACATCCCCAAAACATTTCCCGTTCCCATCAGGAACCTTGAGAAAAATGAGATGATTCTCCTAAAGGAAGGAATAACCGAGGAATGGAAAAGACAGGTACCCAGAGAACAGGGGCGGCAGCCCAGGAGGCCCCAGAAGCTGCCCCGACGCACGGCAGGGAGCCAGAGGGCTGGAGCTGGCCCGTGGCACTGCCAAGGGGGCTTAGAAGAAGAAACGACCCAGACTGCAAACAGCAAACATAAGTCCAAGAGCGCGGTCTGCGGGCCTGGAACAAATCAGCACGGAAGATGAAGCAAATGAGGGTGTGAGGCCATTACTGACTCTACAAGAGACAGACTTTACCATAATCAAAATCACAGTCGGAGTCATAGGAAAAATCCATGTCAAAAAAAAAAAATCCAACAATTGGACTTTGTTAAAGCTCAACATTTTTGTTCTAAAAGCTTTCGGGCTGGGGGAGTATGATCCAGTGGTAGGGCCCCTGTTTAGCATGTGCCAGGCTCTGGGTTCCAGCCCCAGCACCAAAAAGAAAAAAATGTTGTTATAAAATCAACTTGAGGAAAAAAAAAAAAATCAACTTGAGAGAAAATATTTGCAAAATACACACCCGACACAGGACTTGCATTTGGAGATATCTTGTATATGGAGAACTTCTAAGTCAGTAAGACAAAAACCCAAAGAGGTAAAGATGTGAAATGTCAATTCATTAAAGATAAACAACTGGCAAATGAGCGCATGAAAAGACGACCATCACTAGCTGGCCAGGGAAGTGCACATTTGAAAGCACCCCAGCTAGAAACAACCCAAAGGTCCATAAGAGATGAGTGACAAACTGGACCATCCACACGCAGGACACGACCGAAAGGCACGGCCACCTGGAGGACTCTCGTACGCAGACCAGAGCGGCTGGACCAAAGAGGACACAGAGTGGCCCCATGGCTCCCCTCACAACCAGGCTGCAGACAGTTACAGAGACAGCGGGCAAAGGGCTGCCTGGAGATGGGGAGGGCGGGCAGGGAGGCCCAGGACTCTGTGAGGAACGGGCAAAGTCCACCCTCTCCATCCTGGCCACAGGGTTCCACACGTCAGAACTCTTCCTGCCCTACATGCAAATCTGTGCAGCTTATGCTCCAATTAAGCCCAATCAAGGGCAAAAACAAGGCGTCATAGCACACTGTGTCTTAGCTATGACAGGGATTTGTATTAACATCATATAAACACTGTGCTTTTTGAGACAGGGTCTCCCCTTGTAACTCAGGCCTTGAAGGCACTATGTAGCCCAGGCTGGGCTGGAATTCTCAGCAATCCTCCTGACTCAGCCTCCCGAATACTGGGAGTACAGGTGTGCATCACCACACCCAGCTAAACACTGGGCATTAATTTCAGCAGAAACTGTGATCATTACTCTGGGTGGGGCAAGAGAACAACATGAAAAAGCTAAATCCAGCCGAGCATGGTGGAACATGCCTATAATTCCAGTTCAGAGCCAGCCAAGGCTACACAGTGAGTTCAAGGCCAGCCTGGACTACATGGTGAGACCCTGTTTCAAAAAAAAAAAAAAAGAAAAGAAAAAAAAAAAGCTACATCCAATCTTCCATCATAAGAAGTCATTAGATAACATCTAAAATTAAAAAGAAGAAGAAATAGCATTAACCTGTCGTTCAGACACACAGGAGAAAATAGCACAGGAGCTGGAGGCAGCTGCCTCTGAGAAGCAGGGCGTGGGCAGGAGGGGGCTGGCAAAAGAACCAACTTATTTTTAAAGCAAATGCTTTAATAAAAATTCAATTTCCAATTATTTGACCCAGCAGTTTTACTCTCAGGCACTTGCCCAGGAGAAATGAAAACATGCATTCACACAAATACATGTGTACACCCATGTTCACAGCAGCCAAAAAGTGGAAGCAATCCAGATGTTCAAAGAATTAATGGACGTGGAAGATGTGGTCCAGACTCACTGGAATATTACATGGCCATAAACAGGAAGGCAATCCTGATACACACCACAACATGAACATCAAAAACCCGCTCTGTGAAAGCAGCCAGACATATAAAGACTGTGCGATTCTGTTCTACGAAATGTTCAGCATAGGTAAAGCCACAAACATTTAACAGGATTATGTGATTTTTTGGTGACATTTTTCAGGACTCAATTGTGCAGTGCTCAGCCACAGACCACATAGGTGACCACAGAACACCGGGGGTGGGAGGGGGAGCGTGGATGTGCAGCGGTCACTTTGTCTCCCGTGTCACCACACAGGAGGATGGAAACCCTCCTGCGTCCAACACCGTACACATGGTGCAACTTGGCAAGTAAAACGCAGCAACTAGACTCCTCAGAGTATTTAACCTACCGGCCCGAGCGTCTGGTTATTGTTATTAAGCAGACGTCTAAGTTCTCATTAAACCTGGGCCTATTGTTTTAAAACATAATAAGTGAAAATATTAAATACAGGAAGTCTGGTTTCTTACATACTTGAACTATCTTATATATTCTGTATGCGGCCCAGGACCACTCCTCTTCATGTGATGCGGTGTGGCAAGCTGAGGCTGGACACCCACATTCGCGTGCCAGAGCTGGGGGCACAGCATGGCCTCCTGGAAGCCTGAGACCCCATGGTCTCCCACTCCGCTGGGCTGCATCCATGCATGGCCTTGTCCCCCTCACCCCAGGCCAGGCCCATGGTCACACCTATCAGCTCAGCAGCCCCTCAGGGATTCTGGAAGCCTCGGGAATCTGAGACCCATGGGACACTGGCAGGCCTCCGTCACCTTCAGCGAGGAGCAGCAGAGGTGACCCCAAAGCCTGCCGTCCACAAGTGGGATGTCTGTCCATGCGCAAGGTGAGGAGATGCACACGGGGCAGAGTGTGGGTGAGGCCAGGCAGAGCTGCGTGCACAGCCCGAGGCTGAGGTCCCCGACCCTGAGAGCCCAGCACCCAGCCTGCCCACACAACCTGGGCCTCGCCTGAGCCAAGGGAAGCTTCTGGGCTTTGAAGAAAAACTGAACAGAGGCCAGAGCGCATCAGCCTGGCTGCCCTGTCACACCAACCTGCTTCCACCTGGGCATCTCTACCTGTGGCCCTTGCTGGCCAGACACAAGGCCCACTTCCTGGAAAAGAGACTGCAGGGAGGCTTCGTGGACCAGGAGGCCAGACACAGACAGCCTGCCCTGTGCTCAGAGGCTGGAAGACTCCAAGCGGTGCTCAACCAGTTTGGGTTTTTCACTGGTCCACTGTCAGCCTGTGGCTGCAGCCCATCCCGGCACTGCGGAGCACACAGGCCAGGCCACCCCCGGCCTACACCATGGCCAAAGCATCCCCTTGAGGGAGGGGAGACCTCAGCTGCCTCGATGGCACTGATGCCCTGGCCAGGGGGACCATGAAAATGTGGGCTCCACTCGAAGCCAAGCTCTTGCTGACACTGCAAGCAGCCCGTGACTTCCACATTCTGGGTCCCTTGATAGCAATCTAAGCTTCTCACAGAACATCTCTAAAACACAGAAAAGCATATAAGTACCCAGGAATTCCACCTGTTGACACTCCTCCATTTACTGAACGTCTACATGTGTGACACTTAAGCAAAACGGGTCAGACCATGCCTGCACCTGCATCCCTTCCACCAATCTTCACACCAGCGGTGACTCTGTGTCAGGAGACCCTAGCAGCTGAGTCACATTTTCCACGCATGGCCCCCCTGTTGGCCATTTGGGGTTTGCCTCTGATACTTTTGTCACTGTGCCATGCTCCTATGGAAGATGAGCCCACCAGCGTGACCTCCAAACAGCACCGAGCCTGCCTGGGGACCCCCACTTTCAGGAGGGGGTGAGGTCGCTGCCTCTGAGGGCATGTGTCATTTTAAAACACCTTTGCTTGTTGTTGACAGGTAAAATCTGATCCCACTTTGAAGAAGGGTCAAAAGTGAACAAGACCCCAGACTGGTCTGGGACATGGGATGACCCAGGGACTCTGGGCTCTGCAGTCTGGAGACTTACCGAGTTCCTTAGAGCCCTGGCTCTCACTGGCCAGCTCCCCCATCTTCACCAGGGCGTCAAAATAGCCTTTGGCAGCGAAGGTCACACCTGAGAGAGAGGAGGAGAGGGCAGTTACTTCCTTCACAAGCCCCAGACAAGACCCACAGCAAAAACACACCGACTGCAGCTCAAGCTGACCCCCCTGTGTGCCTGGACAACTGCAAAGAATACACCTGCTGTGACTCTCTGGCCGGACATCACCTTGTCTCTTGTTGATGTTCTTACTTCACTCCAATCCTGGTGGTTCCTGTATGTGTAAGAACACTGTGTACTGTGCAGGTCTGGAGCTATTCAAGGCACCTGCAGAGCGCTGCACCCTGTCACGTGCCGTGCGACAGGGGGAGGGAGCTCTGCTTCCAGTGCACTCGGTGAGACAAAGAGCTGATGGGAAGATAGAGGCCCCTGCTTCACCCAAGGGCCCTGAACCAAATCCAAAGGGTTACCCACTTCCCCTGTCCCCAGTCTCAAGATAGGACTCAATGGGGAACACGTGCCACTGCTGGAGAGCCAGGTGCTGTGGCACAGCCCTGAAACCCCAGCTCCTGGAGAGGCTGAGGCAAGAGGATCACAGATGTGAGCCGAGTCTGAGCAACTTAGCAAGTCTTGGTTTCAAAATAAAATAAAAAGGGCTGGGGGTACAGCTCAGTGGTGGAGCACTTGCCTGGCATGTGTGAGACCCTGAGTTCAACCTTCAATATACAAACAAACAAACTCCCCCCAAACCCCATAACCCGGCATTGCTGCCGCCAGAGGGGCTCACGTCAACTCAGAGGTAACCCTGGCCTGAGGGGGGAAGGGAGAAGCGGGCTGATCACACCCTAGCCCAGCTGGGCAGCTCCTGCTGAGGTGCGGCGAATTCACACAGAAGCTGATAGGTCTCAGCTTCCACTGTGGCACCTTCTTGGACTCTCTGGGTACCTTGGCAGACTCCTACACCTGAGAAGAGGTCCCAGCCATCCTGCCCTTCAGGCTGCATGAAGGCCGAGGCAGCAGCTCTGGAGAACAAGGCTGGGGAGCAGCCTTCAGTGGCATAATCCCAATTTCTAATCTGTTTTCTACAGAACCCACTTAGGGGATTATAACTGGGCACTTGATCAAATTTTATTTATGAAGTTTTCAATTAAGTGCACACAATTTGTTCTGTGGCACAAGACTGTGTCCCCAGGGGGTGGGAGTGCTTCTGCCACCTGGGAGGGTGGGCTTCTTAAAATAAACCAAAGGACAGCAAGAGAGCAAGATTCTGGGTGTGGTGCAGCTACAGTGGTGTGGGGCCCGGACACTGAGCATGTCCCATAAACAATCCAGGAAAACAGGAAGAGGAAGTCACCCTCAGGTTCTGCACACAGCTGGGACAACCTGGGAGGAGCCCCAGGGGCAGGCAGAAAGGCCCGGAAGGAAATCTGAGCTCACATCAAAGAGGAGGAGGTCATAGCCCAGGCCACCAGCTCAGCCAGGAAAGGACGCCACGGCCACTCCCTGCCTCGGGACACCTGGGAACAGAACTCTCCGCCCAAGGGAGAGCCACAGGAGGTAGCGAGAGTTCTCCATGGCTTAGGTCACCGAGCACCTCACGGACAATAGCTTTGGGAAAAGGTGCTGTCGCTGAAACTTGCACATTTGCTCCCAGCCCCCAAAGGAACCCGTCCCGTACCTTCTGACTCCCACACCCAAGGTGCACAAGGAAAGGCAGATGGGCTGGAAGATGAGAGGCTGGGGGCTCTCAGAGCCCAGAAACTAGCTTCGCTCAGACAGTCTGACCATGGTGTGCAGTACCTGAAGCAGGACCTTTCTGCCACCTCTACGTCACCTTCCCTTCCCACCCCCTCAAAAGTCTCTTCTTGGGTCAGCACGCAGACACAGGCCAAGCCCACTCCTGTGAGGACAGGGCAGGGCCACCATGAGCAAACACCATACCATGGCAGGGGTGTGGACCGGACCTAGCTTCTGCCAGGGCCTGGAAGTGGCCATGCCTGCCACCACGCCAGGGCTCCTCCTTGCCATGGTCTGGGGGTCTGAGATGTCTCAAAGACTGCAGGCTGGCTCTCCACTTGAGGGGACAGCTCCCGCGACAGAATCCAGATACATAAGCAAGGGGCCTCTGGAGCTCCGACATGCGGGTCCCTGGGGCTGTGTGACCCAGTTTAGGCTGCAGAGGGATGGGATGGGGTGGGGATAAGTGAAGCCATCCCAGGATGGCACAGGGGACCCTGGCACACACGGGCTGCAGAGCTTCTTCTCTGTACCCTAAGAGGGAAGCCCGGACCTGTTCATGCCCACAGAGGCCACCCGCAGGGACAGGCTCCTCCCTGGAGCGGCCTCAGTAACCTCTCAGCCTGTACAGATCACTGTTGTCACTCCCCTTCCGCAGGGGCAGCCCTGCCTGTGGTGGTGCTTCAGAAGGAAGGGCCAGAGTGCCGGGGGGGACCCAGGCCGCAGGACAGAGTGCTCTCCATGGCATGACGGTGGGACACAAGGAGGCCAGGGACAAGCCTGTTCTGCCGGTGCTTCGTCACGGTGCTTTGTTCCCAAGTGGCCAAGGGGTAAAGGTAGCAGGAAGAGAATAAGAGCTGAGCCCTCTCCTTTCCCAACAGTGGACCACAGCCTCGGCTCACTTGGGGGTGGCAGAGATGTGGTGCCTATCTGGAGATACACATGACCTTCCTGCTGGGGGGGGGGGAGGTCACCTATAAAGATGTCACAGCTAGCGACAGCCCAGTGCTGCCCGGACAGCTGCAGGAGTACACAGAGAACAGCTGGTCTCCAAAGAGCACACCACTCAGCCCTGCCTGGGCCCCGCCAGACCCAGGATCCAAGGGTTGTGGGTCCGCATCCGGCCCTTTCATGAGCTGGACAAGGACGTCCTCAAGGGTCCTGCCGGGCCATCCCAGCCACTCACACCTCAGTCTTGGTTCCTGGACCTGGAGCTGCACAGGGTCTACTCAGCGGGGACAGGCCCGCACGTACTCTTGCTATGACACCAATGGTGTCCTGTGTATGCCAGCCCTCCATTTCCAGGTAACCCTGGAGGGCGGACAACCACGCCCATCTTTCGGTACCCTGCTTGTCACCACAGCCCTGGGACAAGATGACCCACAGGGTGAGGACATGCAGTCACTCTGATGGCATCCGCAGCCTCAGGCAGCCCGCTGGGTTTTATTTCTGGCTTCAACCTGGGCTCTAGGGCTGAGCCGAAGTCCATCTGCCCAGGGCACTACCTGCTAGAGCTTTCTCATAGTTCTTCCCCATGGCGATGAAGTTGCGAAGGCTGGGGTTGAACTGCTCCATGATGGTCTGGAAGAAAGCAGAGAGAGACTGTGTCACTGCTGCATCCACCCCAGGACTCTGGGAGGGCCCTGTGGGGAGCAAATGCAGGGCAGACATCACCTCAGGCTCCAAGTTCAAATCCCAGCTCTGCCCCTGTGAAACGCCCTTGGGCAGGTGACCCGAGGCTCCATGTTCACATAGGTACCCTGCAGACAGGCTCAGACCTGGCTCTGGGGCCTGCAGAGTAAGAAGCAAGCCCTCTCCAGGGCAGGTGGCACAGCGCCAGCACACACGTGGCTGCAGAGGCACCATTACCCGGCTGGCAGGGCTGAGTCAGCCCCAGAAGGCTGCCCGCCGGCCACACACAAACGCTCAGTGACGCCCCCCACGCTAAAACCCTAACTCAACACATCAATTACAAACATCAGCTCTGATTAGAGCGATCCACAGCCTGATTTGCAAATACCACGCTATGAATAATCCAACAGGCTCCAGGATCTGTTTGCCTGACGGACTTCGGTCTCCCTGCCAATATCGGCAGTTCTTAGACTCAAGAAATTAGATTTTCACTGCGAAGGCCAAATAAATGTTTTAATTACATGGCGTAAAAACAGGCACACACAAACAGCAGCCATATGAGAATTCTACTGGCATAATATGCACCGACTGTCAACAGCCAACCCCAGACAGAGAGGACCCCAGGAGGAACTTTGAAAGAAAATCCTGTCTCGGCCACATCCTAACCCTTCTGACTCTTGTCACGCTGTGAGCCCGAGCCTTCCTGAGGACAACAGGGAGGGAAGTCGGCTGGCTCTGCAGGCATACAGGAGGCTTCGCAACCCTACGCAGCCCCAGACTGTTGGCCCGGGCAAGGAAACCCTGTCACAGCTCCTGTCCTAGGATGCAGGACCAGCACAGTAGATGAGGAGGACAGACATCTTAGGACATCAAGCCGCACCCAGTGTAGAACCTAGCTCTGGGAAACCCGCCCCTGTCGTGCTGCAGGCCCTTGCCCTGAGGTGTGGCAGGGTGTCCACACCAGGGGACACCAAGACCCACGCTCTCGTGGGATGAGGGCTCAAGCTCTGAGCTGCCAACCACCCACATGTAGTCTGGACTTACTGACCCCTGGCTGCCGTGCCAGGCTTCCCACAGGCTAGGAAGTGCAGACAGTAGCACAGCTTGGCCAAATCCTCAGTCGGGTGGCTCTGCCTTCCTGGACACAGCACCAGTGTGGGAACCTATCCAGCCGGACAAAGTCCCACAGAGCTAAGGGGAGACTTCAGCTGGGGAGAGAGGGCCCAGCAGCAAAGTGGAAGCCAGGGAGGCGGGCCATCATCATCACCTGGAGACAACGTCAGGAGGCCAAACCAGTGCAAAGGCCCAGGTCCAGGGCTGTGCTGTGGTGGGAGGGGCAACAGGAGGTAAGAACAGGAGGAGAACTGAGTGTAGTGATTATCCCAGGCAGGACAGGAAGGGTCTGAGCAGATATGATACACAGTATATGTACCAACTCCTCACAATGAATGTATTAATTATGTATCACAAACATATACTAATAAAAGTAAAAAAATGTCCCCTCTGGCTGCTGAGATTTTAGCCACAGGCCCAGGTGGATGCTGGGAAAGCCCCAGCTCAGCCCTCTGAAGAAAGGGAAGGCAGCACCAGTCAGGCCTGGATTCCTCATGCTCTGCACACCAGGCAGCAACACCGAGGCGGCGGCGGCTACACACAGGACTGGGGACGAGGGCTCTGGACAGGTGAAATCCAAGCCCAGCCTGGGGCAGAGATGTCACATGGACAGCGAGATGAGCCTGCTCTGACATGCAGGAGAATCCTGGGCAGAGATGGAGCTCAGGAGGTAGAGGGAGCTCTGAGCAGGGTTGCTCCTCCAACTGCCCCCCAGGTCCAGGAGTGGCAGCAAGGCCAGGGCAGGACTGCTGTAATGAGACAGAACAGAAGGGAGGCACACTGGGCAAAGGCAAATTCGACTGAGTCCAGTGTCCTGGTGTGTGTGCATGCTTATGTGCATGTGTGCTCATGGATGTGTGCTTTGGTGTTTTGGTACTGAGGATCGAACTCAGGACCTTGTGCTTACGAGGCAGGTGTGGTGCTGCTGAGCTAAATCCCCGTCTCATGCATGTGTGCTTATGAGCACACGTTTGTGTGCATGTGTACGTACTTATATGTGCATGCACATGTGCTTGTGGATGTGCGAGTGTGTGCACATTCATGCACGTGTGTGCATGTGTGATCAGGTATGTGTTCACATGTATTCACAAGGTGTACTCTGCACATGTGTGTGCACTGGGAGCAGAGTTGCATCACACCAATGAGACTGACACTGGTCTGAGAACACGGCCCCAGAGAGGGTGGACTGTGTGTGAGTGGACCCCTGCTCACTAGGCCCTAGAGAACGGGGCTGCAGGCCCACAGGCCCATCCGGGACCAGTGCTCCAAGCTCCATTAATGTCCTGAGTGACAGAAGAAAATGTCAGAAGCCACCAAGGCCAAGCAAGATGGGTCGCCAAGGTGCCTGGCACACCCTCTGCGTGACACACAGGGATAGCCATGAAGTTTCACTTCCTCAGTGTCGCAGCTGAGCTCATACTCAAGGAATGCAGAGCAAGCAGGCAAGGCAATGTGGGTACTGAAGTGCCAGCCAGCCCACCAGGACACACAGGTGCTGCTGTCTGGGCGTGGAGGCAGAGGTGTGGATGCCACTGAGCTGACAGCACAGAGGCTTCTTGCTGGGGAAGGGCCAGGCAGCTCCTCCTCCCAGCTCTGCGGACCATGCCTGGCCCTGGCGAGAAGAGCAGCCTTTTGGAGAGCGAGCCTTGGTATCCTGGTGAACGTCACGGCCCTTCCTTCAGGTCAGCCCATCTCCCAGCAACCATGAGGGCTCTGGTGGGGGATCCATCTCCATTGGGGAGAGGTCGTGCTGAGCCGACAAGTCCACCCATCACTCTGGGCCTCACCCAATGGGCCATGCCAACCCATCAGAAACCAAGGTGGCTCCAAATCCATGCACAGAAGCCCTGGATGGAGGCTCCTGCCCCCAACTCAGACAGCGCCCTGTGCAGTGAACCACATTCCAGGCCCACCCTCCCCGGCCAGGCCAGGTGCCAATCCAGGGGCCTGTCCAGCCTGTGGGCATCTCCGGCAGGCAGGGGCTTCAGAACATACCTGGGTTCCCAAGAGGGACCACGGAAGTACTTGGCAGTGGACACAGCTTCTGCCTCAGCTACCTCCTCCTCCCTCAGAAGAGAATGTGAACACCACCCAGCCCTGGGTGGCAGAGCACTTCACAGTGGCTACCTGCCTCTCTTTCCCAGGCAAGGAAACAAAAGTCCTTTCTGCAGGAATCTGCCAGGAGGGAGCTGAACTAACACCTGGAGGGAGTGGGTGTTTGCTTTAAAGGGGAAGGGAATGTCTTTTCTCATCAACCCCAAAGGGAGCCAAAGCAAAATGCAGGGGGCAGAGGGAGAATCCTGATCTTGAGGAAATAAACTGACTGCGCTGTGCACAGCCCAGAGGCCAGCTTTCCACGAGGAGGGTGACCTGAGCTCAGTGTGCTGTCCTCAAGCTCATTGTGAAACTTGGGGGCTATAGGGGCTGACAGTGCAAAGGGCTCTCCAGGGCCCCGTGTGCCCTGACCATGTCATCCTGCTGGGACACAATCCCACTGGATGAGCAGGGACCACCCTGCCTTCAAATTCCAATGATACCTGTGTTGCGCTAGGAAAACCTCACCTGCTCAAATCCTGCTGCTGCACACTGTGACTGTGAGTTGTTCCTCAGTAGCTTTCGGGACCAAGAACTATATTTAGCACCTGCGTTCTTCTACTTATTCACTTGTTCATGCAATATTTATTAGAGAACACCTCTGCATGACAGGTGAGGTGCTGGAGGCTATGGACGAGACACAGCCACTTCACCCCCATAGCACACATACTGAGAAAGGCCAGGGGAGGAAGTGGGCCCTGCCCAGGGTGCTCACAGGTCAAGCCCTTTACAGCTGCCCTCCTTGCAGGACTGTAACAAAGCAGAACACCCTATAGCCCCGGAGCTGTGAGGAACCCAGGCCCAATGGTGTGGTCCCCAGCAGGGCCCCGGGGGAGGGGGCTGGTTGTCTCTTTCTGTAGGAGGAAGTGGGAGGGGTTAAGCCCACCAGTATTAGCGGCTGTCACCAAAAAGATACTGAGAACCCTGGGAGCTCCTTCTGCTGGCCACTCCCACACGGTCCTGGCTGACCTGACGACTGGCCAGGCCAGTAAGGACAAAGGTCAGCCAAAACAGCTGTCCCTACCCCACCCCATGCCTGAGGCAGCAGAGAAGAAAGCCAAGTGTTTGTAGAAAGGAGTCCCACCAAGGAACTTTGCCCCTCCTGCTCCTGCACACTGCCTGGTCAGGATCCTGTCTACCTGGCAGCCCTGGCTCCTGCCAGGCCCCTCCTAGCAAAGGAGGAGATGGGTGTACATGTGTGTGTATACAAGAGCACACACACATGCTACCTGCATTGCAGCAGGCTAGGCCCAATTTCCTCTCTACCCTCACGGCACTCAGAGGACCCTGGGAGTCTCCCTGAGTGCCCAGGGCCCCAATGATCCATTTTACAGATGACAATGAGGCTCAGGGTCTTAGGGAGCCTGCCTCTCAGTTCCTGGTGGAGCCAAGTCCTGGCTTCAGCTGCAGGCCAACCAAACAACCACACACAATCTCACTCCACAATGGCACCACTGCCATCCCTCAAGAAGCCACACTCCGGCAACATCAGAAAGAAGAGCGAGGCAACCCGCTCTGGTCCGAGCCTCTCCTGGAGTGCCCCACCTGCTTCCAGCCAACACTGCTTACTGCCAGCTTCCCCAGGCCCAGTGCCGGCTGGGGGTTTAGCTCAGTGGTTCCACTGCCTGCCTCACAAGCGCAAGGTCCCGAGTTCGATCCCCGGTACCAAAAAAAAAAAGAACCAGAATCCAAGGCCCAGTGCCACCCACCTGCTCCTTCCACTGCTCCCCTCCCCTCCCCTCCCACTGATGCTGGGACTCACCAGGAAAAGCAAGAGCCATCTTTGGGGGTGCTGGCTCCCCCCAGCCCAATGGTGCCACTGTCCAGGTGAGAGGGCTGCCACACAAACACAGGCCCCAGTGTCCCGTGGCTGTGCTCCAGGGTCCCCTGGCGAGACTTGCCCAGGACACCAGCTCCTGGGGAGGGGCAGGGGTGGAAGATGTAGGAGGGGACAGAGCCCAGCTTAGGAGGCTAGGCCCATGCACCTGGAGCACACTGGGAGGGTATATAGACGTGGTCCCGCCCAAAGGATTTCCCATCCTGGGGCTGGCTGTCCTGAGGCCCCAGGGAAAGCCCTCTGCTGTGGGCGGGGCTGGGAAGAGGCAGCCTCTGGCCTGGGGGACACCCGCAGTGGCCTCCCCAACAAGGAGCACCACGGCTTGGGTGGAACTGTGAAGCCTCTGTCTCCCTCTAAAAACTGGCAGAGCCTTCTTGAAGGAATAAGCCCACTCCAGAAACTCGGTGAGTGGTGGGAGGGCTGCCTGGGGCTGAGCTGCGTCTAACTTGGTTAGAGCAGAGGAGGTTGGAAGCTGTTTGCGTGAGTTTAGAAGGTGAGGGGATGCCTTGCTTCTGCAAGGGAATGGTTCTTGGGGAGCGGGCAGAAGCACAAAAGCTAGCGGGACAGGCTCTCAAGGGAAGCGACCCAAGCAGAGCTCAGCTCCCCGCCCTGAACTCTCCCAGCTCAGGGCAGGAGGACGAACCGCTCTGGGCCCCTCTGACCTCACCCCACCACCGGCTGAGCAGGCCGTGGACTTGCTCAGTCATAGGCGCCAGCATCAGGAAACGAGAACCTTTCTGTGGAGCCAGGAGAGGAGCTGGCTTGGCCCAGAACGGAGGCTGAGTCCCTGGCCCTGAGGGAGGAGTGGCCACCTGGCCAAGAGGGTGGCAGGGAAGGGGAGCCCGAGGGAACTGGAGAGCAGTGGGGACAGGTCCCACCAGGGCCCGGGCAGAAGCCACCCTGCAGTACTGCAGCAGTTCTGGTTCTCAGCTTTGGTGGCTCCCCTGAGAAGCTGCCAACACTAATAGGGCGACTCCCTGTGTCTTTGGCGGGGCGCCCAGATATGACAGTAGGGCAAGAGAGGCAGGTCCTCTTCCCTGTCACCCTTGCCTGCCCCCACCAAACAGGGCCCTGCTCCACTGGTTGCAGTGGGGCCTTGGCTGAAAACAATGCCACAAAGGATACCAGTGTGGTCATTTGGTTCACCTGGTCACTGTGGTCTTCACACCATGTCCCGGCTCAGAGGTCCCCCAAACCTCCCAAGCACCCACTCTGCTTTTGCCTGATTTATTTATATTTATTTATTTATTTATTTATTTGGTACCAGGGATCAAACTTGGGACCTTGTGCTTTCGAGCCAGGCGCTGGAACCACTGAGCTAAATCCCCAGCCCCACCAACTCTGCTTCTGGAAGCCTTCAACTCCTCAGCCCAACCTGACTCTCTCCAGGGGTCTGCAGCGATCAGACACCTCAAATCTGGCTCCTCCTGCATGAGGTCCCCAGGGGCAGAGGTCCCCAATGGTAAAAGCTACACCTGAGGCCAGCATGGCAGGCACCTGGCCACACAAGGTAGTCCCATGTGGGCATGTGCTGAGAGAGCTTTGCTGGGGGCACCAGGCAAGGGCAGAAGCCAGGCTTGCACCGTCTGACCCACTGTGAGAGCCATTCCCACAGGCGCTGGACATCACCCATCAGTCCAGGAGCCCAGGGTAGCAAGGGTCGGACACAGGACCTAACAGCCTGGCCATCCTTCCTGTCTGAGCGGCATGTCCTGCCCATGTCAACTCCAGAAGATACACCCCCAGCAGGGCTGCAGACAGCCCCCTAGTATATGGCTGCTCTGGCCTGGGTCACAGAACTTATTGCCTGGCACCTGGCCTGCGTGGAGGTGTGCATTTAAACTGCTGTCTTTTGTGGATAGCATTAAGCTGGAGCCACACTTCCCAGCCAACTGCTGTATAACGACATCACAGTGTGGCCCCTGGATCCCCACTGTCACAAGCTGAGGGCTGCAATATGCGTGAAATTGGAAGGGACTCAAAATACAATTGACCTAGAAATGGATGGCTGCCAACAAGACAACACTCAGGACGACCCTCCCCAGTGGACCACACCTTACCATGGGGCAGGGGGAAAGGGGCTGGACTGCATCCCTCCCAAATGCACACACTGGAGCCCCAGCCCTCGGGACCTTAGTGACTATGCTGGAGATGGGGTCTCTAAAGAGGCCACGGGGGAGCTGGGCATGTGGCCAGCACTCTGGGAGGCGGGGCAGAGGATCTCAAATTCAAGCCCAGCCTGAACAAGATAGTGACTTCCTGAGATCCTGTCTCCAAATAAGAAATAAAAAGGGCAGGGGAATTTGGCTCAGTGTAAAGGCCCTGGATCCAATCCCCAGCACACAAAACAAAATAGGAGGGGGGGAAGGCCATTAGGTGAAATGAGTCACTAAGGTGGGCTCTGAGCTAATCAGCATCTTACAGGTGTCTTGTGGTAAAAGGAGATTAGGACACACAGGAGAATGAGCACGTGGGGACACAGGGAGGAGATATCCATCTGCCAGCAGAGTGGCCTCAGGTGGAGCAGCCCTGCTCATAACTGATCTCAGACGGCCAGCCTCCAGGACCGTGAGAGGGTAAGCGTAAGATGAAGCATCAGTCTGGGGTGCTATGTTACAGCAGCCTGGGCTGACCAAGGCAGGATCACCTCACATCCAGCACAGAGAGGCTGATCAGCAGTTTTCTCATCACCACTGATCACAGAGGCTCTGCTGACACCTGGCCCAACCCCAGCCAAGGCCACTCACTGAGCCATCCTCTTCCCTGTGACAGCACTGGCCAGGCCCCCTGCGGCAGAGAAACGAGCGATGAGCAAGCCGGGAGGCAGCCTTGGAATGCTCTGGGACTGTCCCTCCACCCACCGGCCCTGGCTCTGGCAGATACAGTGCGCTGGCCCCTCGGTGTTGTTACGGAGAGAACACCCGACCCTCCATGCCCAGGAAGGGGCTGGGTGTTCCAGCCTCCAGTGATTATTCTCTGAAGAACCTTCAGCCCCATGCACCGATGGGCCTGGTCACCACTGACCTGATACTTTAGGCACCAGGAAATATCCTATCATCTCACTGAATTTTTGATGAGAAAACAGTCATCTGGGAGCGAAAGATCTTGTCTGAAATCCCTGGGACTCCTGCATGACAGGGCAGAGGCAGCACCTGGGAAGTCAAGGTCTGCTCCGATCCTGACTAGGCCACCTATCCGCTGATGGGTATGGATATGCTCCCTCAGCCAGAGGCTCCCCCATGGGGCCCTGTGAGCTCCCTGTAAAGCCAGTGTGAGGGGGAATGATATCAGGCCCACAGAACTCTCACATCACACCTGGTAGGATTAGTGTGAAATCTACCCAAGATAACAGCAGGCTGCAAGGCCCAGGCCCTCCATGGCCAATATTCTACGTCCTCCAACACACAGCCAGTGAGAGTGGTGATGCTGGCCAGCTCCCTCCCCCTATAGAGCTGGGATGCCAGCCACTGGCCTGATCAAAGCCCAGGGCTCCCATCTGCCCATCCCTCCAGCCCATCAGGGGCCAGGATTTCCACCCTAGGGATAAGATGCGCCCTCCATGGGTGAGGGTTGGAAGCGGTGGACAGTTAGCCTCTTATGCCAGAGATGGTCACTTAGGGCAGAGGTGGCTCAACAGTCCCCTCTCACAGGCTCAGAGGGGCAAGGTGGGGAGAGGGAAGCCAGGCCCACTCCAGCTGTCTCCACCATTATTCTCTGGTGTAAAAGCCTCGCCTGGAAGCACCAAGACGGCCCTGCCTGCTGTGAGCAGGCTCCACCCTGACCACACATGGCTCCACTGAGACAAACTCTCTCCTGGACAGACATCAGCTCCTAAAGGCAGGGAAGCGCCCCACCTTCACCTACTCCGAAGATCAAGATGGGGATTTCTCTCACTGCACAGACACCTGTGTTTCACAATCTCCGAATCTCTACCCCAGCACCAGCAGCAGCCATGACACCCATGACACCCGGCACAGCCCCACCCAATGACTAGCCCCTCGTACAATGGGACGTTTCTACCCACAAACCACTGAAGGAACACTGAAAAGGTGGAGGTGACCTGGCTGTCATCAGAAAACTTTGTGATCATCAAGAAAGTGTCAGTAACAAAAATGATGCAAATGTCGGGGGCTTGGAAAACCCAAGACACTTCTTGGGACATGTTCCATCAGCAGTACCAGGGAAGGCTCAGGACGGAGTGCTGGGGACCCGCTAGACATGAACAGCTCTGAGCTGAAATGCAGTGCAGAGGGGTCTGAATTCACATGCAAAGAAGTTTTGGGGAAACACTACCAATTTTTAAAATATCTACCACAATAATTTTTATGTACTTATTTCTGTATTTGTTGTGCCGGGGATGGAGTCCTAGGCAAGCACTCTACCACTCCACATGCCCAGCAAGTACAAAATAAAAACCCTAAGCAAGAAGAAAGCACTCTAACTGGTAGCCTCACGGCTGTCCTTACTCCTGGTAAGGTCTGTAACATCTCCTAGCTCACGCACCTGCACCCAAGAACATGACGTGTAGAACGTGTCAAACCTACTCCCCACGAGAAGAGCTAGGACCCACCACTCTGGCCGTCCAGCTGAGGATGTCAACCTCCAGGGACCCTAGATCATCCCACCCATTATGTCTGTGGCCCTGAGGAATGAGACTCAACCAAGCTCACACAGCCAGAAGAAAGAAAAGGCAGCAAGGTTTCCTCAGGGAGCCTCTACAGGAATTTCAGGACACGACAGGATCTTCAAAGATGAGGCTGGCAACCCAAGCTGGAGCAGCAGAGGAGAATCCTACAAGGTAGGTGGGAAGGAGGAGCAAGGCTACTGCACGGAGCTAGCTGGGGAACCAAGCGCTGCCACACCCTGGCAAGCAGGGGACCCACTCCAGCATCAAACCTCAGCTGACTCCAGCTTTCCAAGGTGACCCCTTGGAAACCACACTGGCTCATGCTGTGAAAGCAAGGATGGGCTCAGGCCCACCAGCCCACTCTCCCCACGCTACACTAGCCATTCTGGTCTCCTCCAAGCCAGTCTCCAGAGCCTCAAGGACACAGTAAGACAAAGCACCTCCCACTGACATCTCAGCCCACACTGGCTGGCCCCATGCCTGAGCACCCACCTCCAGGGAACCTGCAGATGGCTGGGCCACTGCTCCTGGAGCTGACCACCAAAGCAGCAGCATGGCAAAGGGAGGTGGCAATCCCAGCGTGGCCTCTGTCAAGTCCAGAAATGGAACTCACTCATCCCCAAGTACTAGCGGACCTCGTCACAGTGTGGCCACCATTCCAGGCCCTGGGAATACATCAACAAGTATTGTGCCCCCAGTCACGGACCCAGATGGGTCTTGAATTTCCAAACCTGTCTCTCCGGGGAATATCACATGGGGAGAAAGAATTTTTCTGTTTATAAGAAGCACATACGGGCCGGGGATTTAGCTCAGTGGTGCCACCGCCTACCTCGAAAGCACAAGGTCCTGAGTTCGATCTCCAGTACCAAAAAAAAACAGAAGCCGGGGACGCCCAGGCCAACCTGCTGGCTGGAGGACCTGCTGGCTGGAACTGCCCTGGGTGTGGCTCAGGGGTGCAGCTGTGCCCCTCCACCTCCCTTTCCCCTGGATTGAGTGGTTCCGAATCATCTTGCAGCTGTACAGGCACAATCAGGGGCCTTGCATGACTCAGAGCTGGGGGTGGCAGGAGGTTGGAGGAAGGTGCCAGCTCGGTCCACGCCTGTCTGTAATTACCCCCGGCACAGGCAGCGGATCACAGCGCAGCAATGTACAGGGAGGCTGGCAGCCACCCAGCCACCCAAAGCACAGGGTTTCCAGGGACACAGTCGTCTCCACTGTGAGGCTTCAAGTTAAATCTCTGGGACAGAGGGGAGAAGACAGCATGGGGCAAGACTGGCTCCGTACTGGGGGCCCAGAAAGAGGGTAGGAGCAACCCTAGCCAGCAGAGGCCCAGGCCACCCCACACCAATCAACAGCTGGGTAGCACAACAATGACAGCCACAGGCAATGCCCGCCTGGAATAGCCGGCAGAGATGGCCAAGCAAGGCTGCACGGGGACTCGTGATATGGGCCAGCCCTGCCTCCCTCCCACTGCTCCCACTCTTGAGTAGGGCCCAGACCCACCAACCTGTGAGAAGAGAGGCAGGCCTTTGCCTCCCCAACAGCTGTTTCCTCAATGCCACACGCCAGTCCTCCCCTACAAGACTATGCCACCTGTGGCCAAGGGCCGAGTCCCACCCCACAGCCTAGGCCTCTGGAAACGTCTGTCCCCAAACACAAGAACAAGAAGAACATGGGGACCGGGGATTTAGCTCAGTGGTTCCGCCGCCTGCCTCGCAAGCACAAGGACCCGAGTTCGATCTCCGGTACCAACAAACAAACAAACAAACAAGAAGAACACAGCTCCCAAGAGTACCCACACCCCAGTTCTGCCCCTAACAGTGGCCGTGGCCCTCAAGAGCTGAGAGCAGCACTGACCATCATTCGGACCTTGAACCTCAAGTCTAGCTGGTCACCCTCACTGGTCAAGCAACCTCCCTAAAGACATACTTGAGAACTGCACACAGCATGCACAGGCAAGCATGGTCCCAACCCAGCCCGGACACTGTAGAGAACCATGTCCCAGAGGCCCAGGTACACCTGGAAACAGGGCAGTCACCACCCACTGCCAATCACCGACCCCAAGCAACAGTGACTGGGCACCTTGAGAGCCAACAAGAATTAAAACCCTACAGAACATGGCCTGGGGACAAGGTCTGAGCATGCTGGTCAGCTCAGAGGTCTTTGTGACAGAGTCTGCCCCTACCAAGCGAACCGGGTCTGAACAGCCACCCCTAAAATGTTGATGGAGGGCAAAGGCAGGCGATGTGGGATGTAAGAGAAACGCAGAGGGTCCGCCCAGCCATCCGGCGTGAAGATGGTGCATGACAAGCTAGCCCCAGACAATGCTCTATGACGCATGCAGGCAAGGAGCACACACAGCACTACGGCTGGTACCCTCCCCAGTGGAAGGGTGCCTGGGTGCCTGGTGTGCAGCCATCCAGTAGACACCTCCACTGCCAAGTCAGAGACCCCACTTCTTTACCTCTACATAGGCCGCACTACTTAAAAAGGGAGGACCACTGGATGTGCTGGTCCACACCTGTGATCCCAGTACTCTGGGGGGCTGAGGCAGGAGGATTGCAAGTTTGAGCCTAGCCCAGGCAATGTGGCAACTTAGGAAGCCCCTGTCTCATGATAAGGTTTAAAAAGGGCTGGGGATTTAGCAAAGGACTAAGACCCTGGATTAAATCCCCAGTATGGCAAATAATAAAAACACATTAAATTGGACCAGGATTTAGCTCAGTGGCACTGTGCCTGCCTCACAAGCACAAGGTCCTGAATTCGATCCTTGGTACCAAAAAAAAAAGGGGGGGGGGATCACATTAAATTAAAAAGGGGAAGGGCCAAGGATTTAGCTCAGTGGCACCACGCCTGCCTCGCAGGTGCAAGGTTCTGAGTTCAATCCCTGGTACCAAAAAAATAAGTGGGATGGGGGAGAGGATTTAGCTCAGTGGTTTCACCACCCGTTGCACAAAGGCAAGGACCCAAGTTCAATTCCCATACCAAAAACAAAACAAAACAAAACCAAAAGCAGGGGGAAGAAAGAGTCTCACTGTGGTTCATGGTCAGTAGAAGGGTTCTGGGCTCCCCATATTTCTCACAAATCCTGGAAACAACCACCTTGAGAAGTAGGTGGGATGTGACAGGGACAAGTGGCGGCAGGTGCCCAGTGCCCGCTGCCCACACTCTGCTATCCCTGACCCTTTACACCAGAGGTGGCAAACCCAACTGGCTCCAGGAACCCTCTGGCATCTGCCACCTTCACAGGACAGCTGCACCAAGGCCAGGCCAACTTCCAACAGCTGCATGGTGAGGAAGATAACCAGATGGCTTCTGGTGCCCACCTGACTGCATTGCTCAAGGCCCAAGGCCCTGGGACCACAACACCATAGGGCCTTGCTCCTGCTAGGGTGCTTTCCCACCTTGCTGCATCAACAGGTGCCACTAACGCTATTGCTAAAGAAGGTGCTGAAGCTGCCACCCTCGAGTGTCATAGGTCATCTGGGAGCCAGAGCTGGCTCCTCATTCTCCTGGGATACAAGACTACGACCACCAGAAGCCATGGCCATCTGCTCAAGAAGCCCCCTTCTCCATGCAGGGGCACTTGGAGGACAGTGCAGAGGGTCCTTCGGTTTCAGGCTGCTTTAATTCTGAGTTCGCAGCAGACCCTAACCCCAGCACTCTGTCCCTGGATTCCAGGGGCTGCCTCGTCTTCCTCTCCTCACTGTCCTCCCTGGCAAAGCCTGAGGGGCCAAGGGTGATTTCCCAGGGGATATCAGGAAGCTGTCCTATTCCCCCCCCCCTTCATCTTTCATGAAATTCCCCGAGGACACAGCTCCCAAGGGAACTGAGCCACCAGGAAAGAGGTCAAAGTCTGTGTTACGGATTCTTCCAGGAGGAAAATCAAAACTGTACATTTTATTCTTGAATTTTTAATCAGCAGGGCCAAGGACAAGCATCCTTCTTTGCCAAGGCAAACACCATTCAGAACTGCAGTTGAGGCAATGCAAGGGCCAAAGCAAACAGCTGAGCCGCACCACCGGGTGACACTGAGCAGGGCTACATCCCAACCTTTCCAACAGGCGATGCCAGCACTTCTGCAAGTGCCAACCCAGGCAAAGGAGCAGCCCATAGCAGGGAGCCATAGGCGGTGTGGTCCCGAGAGAGGACAGAGCACAGCGGTACCTGGACCGGCTGGACCGGCCCAGATCTGCACACAGATGACTTCGGCTATCTCTTGACTGTGCCTCTGGGTTTCTGTCTGGCCAACGTGCCAAGCTGCCCAACCCGTATGGCACTGCCACAGTGCTGTGAGCTTTCCAGTGACAACACACAAAGTACAGGACTCAAAGACTCAACAGTCAGGGCCCCAGAGGACAGCACAAACCCCCTACCTTCTAATCAAACAGCCTTGTAGAGTAGAGCCTGTCCCTAGGGCAGGAGGAGCCCCAGAGTAGAAGAGCCCTTCAGACACCTACAGCCTGTTTGTGTCCAACCCTGAAAGCAATCCTATCAAGATCTCATCTGGAGGACTGGGGATATAGCTCAGTGGCACCGCGCCTGCCTGGCAAGCACAAGGACCTGAGTTCGATCTCCAGTACTGAAAGGGGGGGTGGGCTCTCATCTGCACACCTTCCACAGGCCCAGCAAGTACAAAACACAGAATCCATGTGTTTAGTGTAAGCCTCAAACCTGCCATACTTGGGCCAGAGGGACGAAAAGCGCCCGTGTGCCCTGATCTGGACAGTGTTTCTGCCACCACAATGAGCCTCCCTTCAGCCACCCAGGTCGATGACAGCTGCGTCTGGGTGAAGCTGCAGCGCTGAAACTGCAGGCTGACGTCCGGAGATGTTATTAAGGGTGCCCTCGGAGTTCCCTGGAGCAAAGCCGCTCCACACACCCCTCACGGTCTTCACTGTGAAAGTTCCTGTTTAATGGTTTCAATTTTTCAATTCAGAAGCAGGAAAACTGTGGGGGGGGGGACTGTGACCAACACTTCTCTTCCAACCTCCACAATAACGAGCAAACTGTAATGGAACTAATGACTAATGATTTAATAAACCTCCCTCCCTTGACAGCATGTGCTTCCACGGAGCAACAAAGCCAGCAACGTACACATACGCCACAGATTCCCCACAATTCTGAACATAAAACCCTTTTAAAGGCTGTTCCAAATCCTGTTTACCAGCAGCTCCAACATGGCTTCAGAGCTGCCTTAGCACCCCCATCCGCCTTCGGGATTCCTCCAGACCCACTAGCCGCAACTTCAAAGCCTGATTAAAAGCTGTGTTAAAGTATAATCTGCTCTCTGGACTCCAGCTGAAACCAAAGGGGCCACCCCAGAAGCTTCCATCTGGCCGTCGGCAGCCTGGGCGAGCCAGTTAAGAGATCTCGGGCCACGGGCTAAAAGGCACAGCCATGGCTGGTTAACACAATTAGAAACTGTTGCTCCGAGAACGGGTCGGGTCGCAATCCCATTCAGCTGCCGTGAACCAGCAACTCCATATGAAAACCAGCTGCTCTAATCGCCAGCCTTTCACTTAACCTTCAGACACAGTTGTGAAAGAAAGCATATCTTTGTAGAAGGACGCCATGGACCGGCCAGGGCAGGGATTTGTCTCTTGAGAAAATGCCCCAGGGAGCTGCAGCCCGCCTGGTGCCATCCAGAGCAGGGCTGTGTGGCTGGGGGTGGGGGCCTGGACTGAGGGAATGGAAGCTGAAGAACAAAAACCCCGGGGCCTGTCCATCTGCACACAGGCACAAACGCGCCCGGGAGGGGGTGGAGAGTCGGCTTCCAGGGGCTCTGCGGTTGTTACATGGGAAACTGTCATTTCACAGATGAGGACGTGAATGCGACTCCTAACACATATCTGAAGCCAAGGCAGGCGCGTCAGCCTCCTACACAATTGGTCTTCTCCCTCCGCGGTTACATAAGATGATGGATTATCTGTCCACCCATCCAACCTGCCCGCGCTCGACCTCCCACCTTGGGCCACGTCCTCTAACGCGGGGAGTTGTAGAAAGGGAAAGCCTGCTAAGAAAGTGCCCAAGGGCTGGCGTGACCGCGAGTGGAAGAGCCCCACGACTCCAACCGGGCACAGGGTGACGGGCGACGGCGGCCTGCCGCCCCCACGAAGCCCCTCAGCTCGCTCCACTCAGCTCTCCCCAGGCTTGGAAGGGACCCGAGGGCTCTCGGACCGGGCGCGGCTCCGTTCCCCAGACGCCCAGCGGGCGCGCAGAGGGGCGCGCGGCGGCCGAGCAGCGCCGTCGGGGTGGGGGCGCCCGCCATAACTGGGCCGCGACGGGCGGAGGGGGCTCGGGCGGGCGCGGCCACCTGTGACTGGCCAGCACCAGGCTCACCACGCCCGCGCCCAGAGGCCGGGCAGGAAGATCCTGGAGGGCTCGGGCCACTGGGCTCCAGGCCGCCCGGTCGGGACCGAGCCTGGAGGCGGACTCTGCCAGGCGCTGGGGCTCACCTTGTAGACATTTTCCGTGAGCCGGTGCATCTCCTCTGAGCGTGACAGGGACATGGTCTTGGGTCCGGGCTGCACCACAGACCAGAGCGGGGAAACGGGCGGCGGAGGCGGCAGCTGCACGGGGAAGTAAAGTGGCGCGTACCCAAACCACAGAGCACAGTTCCCGGCGGCAGCCGACTTTATAAGTCGCGGTCGGCCCCGCCTCTCCCAGGCCCCTCCCCTCTCCCCGCCCCCGCCGCACCCAGATCACCGCCCCCGGCCGCCCGCCCCCGCCCAGCCTCGCGGATGCTAGGCAACCGCCAGGCCCGCTACAGCACCGCCTTTTCCATTGGTAAGTTCCGGGGGCGCGGGCGGAGGGCGGGCTCAGGGGCGTAGCCCGAAGGTCAGCTCCCGGCTGCGATTGACCGGCAGCGCCGTCGATCCGGGGAAGCAGGCGGAGGCGCGGCGTGGGCTGGGGCCCCGGAGCAGCCTGAGGGGGCCCGGCGACAGCCGGGCTGGGGGCGGGGAGCGGGGGCGGGGTGGCGCAGGAAGAAGGCGCAGAAGGTGGGGGGAGGCGCGCGGAGGCGGCACTCCGTGGGGCAGTGGCCCGGCGGCCGACCCGCTGGGGTCTCGGCCTGGCGCTGCGGGGGTCTGGTCGTGAGGCCAGGAAGGCGGAGGGGCAAGTTAGTCCGCAGGTTGGTCCTCGAGGCGGGCGGCTACCCGGCGGGCCTTCGGGGAGCCAGGAGAACCGCGACTGGGACCGGGTAGGGTGGGCCCTCGGGCGGCAGCGGGAGATGGGCAGGCGGGCGGGGGGCCTTGGGCCTAGGATTCTGGTGGGAAAGAGGGCTCTGGGAGGATCTGGAGAGTGGAGGTTGAGCGCAGCATTCTTCCGCGAGGACTGGGGGACCTGGGGAGGGAGACGGGGAACGGGAGGCGAAGCGCCCCGTGGGGACAGGGAGGGGGTCCCTGGCGGGGAGGTGGAGGAGCGCGAGCCCAGCCGGGTGTTTTAGGGAAGGTCCTTAGAAGCTCTGCCGAGGAGGCTGGCGCCCCGGGTTCCAGTACAGTACCACTGGGGAGATATTTACATAAATTAGACGAACACAGAGGAATGATTTGCTTTACGTTGTAAAACACCAGATCTGAATGTTTTCATGTGATTAAACCTGACACTCTCCGCCTGCATCCCGTTCCTGGACAGGCGGCCACTCGTTCATTCCTTCAACAAGAACAGGCTTCCAGAGGACACAGATCCACAGGGGGGCTGTCAGAGCCCCAGACAGGCAGCCGGAAGCTCAGGCAGGTCCCGTCCTCCACGCGGCTGCATGTGGATGAGGGGAAAAGGAAGTGGGGTCCGGGAAGCCGCCTCTGCCTGGCTTCCCTTCCTTCAGCTTCGGACACTGGCCTTCTCCTGTTCTTCACTGCCTCCAGTGTCTTGAGGTACACCGCTGTGCATTTCTCTTCTGTGATTCTTTTGGTTGCAAGTGACAGCCAGTTCTGTCTGGCTCTCACAAATGAGAGAATTTATTGACTCAGGAGACTAATAAGTCTCAAGCTCTTCTTTTCCCCTGTTCCATTTGCCTGGGCCAGTGCCCACTCCACTGGACCACTTACCATCCTGGCCCTCGGACTGGTCCTTCTGACCTGAGCCAACCTGGAGCTGGTGGGCACAGAGGTGCAACTTTTTGCCTGCCTAGCAGCAAAGACAAGAGGCCTCCTCTCTGGGATAGGGAAATTAGCCTGTGGAGAATTCATCTCCAGGTCTTGGTTCAACTCCCTGCAGCCTCCAGACAAGAGAGGGCAGGGGAGCCCCTCCAAAATAGTTTCCCTGGTCCAGGCCTGTTCCACCAAGTTTCCCACAGACTTTACCGGATCGCCTTACCCGTGATTACCCTGGGAGTGTTCCAGGGGGCACACTCACCTGTGGTGACCTGAGAGACTCAGAGCCCAGGCTGCCTTCCAGCAGCCTCTGGGCTGGGCCTGCCTCTCCACCTGGCAGCTGGGCAGGAGGCCGGAACAGAAGGCTGCAGAGAGAAGAGGCCCATCAGAACACCCGCCTTCCTGAAAATGAACACGCATCCCACATGGCACCTAACACTGAGAAAAGACACTGTGGCTGGTGGCAGGTCTGGGCAGGATTGCCTAGGAATGGGGGACGAGGGAGAGCCCATGAGGCCTGCCTGCTCCTGCCTTGCACCTCCAGGGACAAGTTCCTGCCTTTTCAGCTCATGGAAGGAAGTCCTAGCCCCAGGGGAGACTTCACCAGCCACCACTGAGGCCTTTCCGACTTAGGTAGCAGCCCCTTTTAATAGTGTGTGTGTGAGCCAGATGTCATGGCGCACGCCTGTGATCCCAGCACTCGGGAGGATGAGGCAGGAGGATTACCGTGAGTTTGGGGCAAGCCTGGGCTATATAGTGAGTTCAGGGCCAGCCTGGACTACAAAGGGAGACCCTGCCTCAAGAAAACAAATGACAAAAAAAATAGTGTGGGGGGATGGGTACCAAGGGTAGGCACTCAGGTCCTGGGAGTGGACAGGCAGGCTGCAGGGCTGAGTGTCCACAGACTGCCCGACACCGGCTTGAGGTGGCACCTTGAGGCTGCTCTGGCCAAAACCCTGTGAGTTTTGGAGAGATTCAAGCCCTTTGCAGACTCTATCTTGTTCCTGCCTCTCTGGCTCTGTTAGACTGGGCAGTGGGGTTGACTGGGCTCTCCCCACACCCCTCTCCTGCAAGACTGCCAGCCGCCACGCCCTTCCAGACCCTCTGCCTCTCCCCAGATTAGCGTCCTGTTCTTCAGGCTCTGTGGTGGGGACAGGGGCGGAGTTCACAGTCCAGGTTCCCGGGTGGGGCTTGGAGGTGGTTTCTGCAAATGAGCAGCTCCTCTCGGGAATCACCCAGCACAGAGACAGACGGGAACCCATACGCTCAGCTTTCGATCTGTTTTATGACTGTCCTTCCTTGGCTGGCATGGTGTTAGCAAGGGGGACTGTAGCCATGGAGATCTGTGGCCCCCAGCTCTGAACCTGAGAGTCCACTGCCCCTTGTTCCAGCCTCGGACCCTACACACACAGAGTGGTGAGCTGGGGGCAGAGGCAGGAATGACCTCATACCTAGACCTGACCCCCGAGCTCCGATGCTGACCCCAGGTCAGCAGCACTGGTGGGCAGCATGGGGGACAGGCTAGGGACGGGGAGCACCATCATGCAATGTCTCCAGCAGCTTATTTTTAGTTGTGTTATGTAAGTGGCTTCATCTCAACGTCACGTAGGAAGGGGGGGGTCTCAGATTTAATTACAGGATGACAGCCTTTGCCTTTGAAGCAAGCTGTTCTCCTGGCAAGGCAGGCACAAGGATTGTGAGTTTTTGCTCAACACGAGTCCATCCAGCAAAACTTTAACCTGTTTTCACCGCTCTCCCTGTCTCTCTGACCTCCTCACCTGGCTCTGGCTGAGCTGGCCTGAGAGGGTGGCCCTTGGTCTGAGAACCCGGAACAGCCTGTTCCGGTCAAGGGAGCACTCTGCACCCCCTTCCTTGGCAGCTTCACTGTCTCTCCAAGGGAAGGAGCCACCCAGGCAGAGCTCCTCCTCCTTCTTTCCCCAGACCTGGACTGAAGCTCTTGTAATCATAACCAGAAAGTTCCGGAGCAGAAGAGAATGGAAGGCACAGGAGCCGGGTTCACTCAGGCTTCCGGGACAGTGTTGGGAGGGCCGGGTGTGTGCTCTCTGCTGTCCCTGGCCTTGCTGCCTGCTCCCTCCCAGCACTCCTGGTCCCTGGAAGGTAACTGTGCACACTGCATGGGACACTGCTCTCCTGGTTCCCGGAGAAGCTGAACAGCTCACTGCCTGCTTTATGCCCTGGGAGGGGAGCTACCCAGTTGGGAGTCCTGCTCCCTGCCTGCACAGGAGCCATCTTGGCCCCTTTGTCCAGTGTGTAGAGTAGGACCATGGTTCCATGGCAAGCTGTCACCTACAGGGGTGAGGAGAGGGTGAGATCTACTCTGCAGGGGTACAGGGGGGATGCAGCTTGGGAAGCAGGCTTGCGGGGAGAAGAAGGTTGGGGAGAGTTAGTTCTAGGAGCTTGTCACTCCCTCTCCTTTGTGGGCAAGATGGGGCTCCCATGGTTGCTGGGCAGGTTTCACAGACTCTCCGAGTGGCCATGAATGGAGGTTAGGGTTAGGCTGCAAAGCGATGTTGGGAGGAGCCAAGGCTCTCAGAGACCCTGGCCTGGTGAGTGCTGAGCCCTCAATATGTTTTAGAGAGCGCTGCTGCTGTTAGGTTGGATGGGACATCTCCAGAGAGTGCCCAAGTGCTGCCCAGAAAGTCCCATTTGTTAGAGGCTGCCCTTTAAAAAGTGAGGGTGCCTGAGGCAGTGGAGCCCACTCCCTCCTTACCTGCGGGCTGTGTGTAAGCATTCTTCCGAGAGCACACTAAGGAAGGGGGAAAGAGCAGCTTCCTAGCCAGGAACCTCACCACCATCTGCTCGGTGGCAAGACCAACACCACTGAGAGGTCATGGAGACATCAGGCTCTGGATGCGATAGGACCTGTGGACGCTCTGCCTCTGATCTTCCTCTCCAAACCCATCTGATGGTGAGAGAAACATCACAACTGTCAAGGTCATCAAAGACAAAAGAAGTCTGAGAAACTGCAGCCAAGAGGAGACAGGACAACTGAAGGTCACATGGGAGCTTGTGTGGGACCCTGGACAGGACACTGGAGAAGTCTGAATAAACTTGTCTTAGTGATAATGTGTAGGCATTGGCTTAACCACAGCAGATGTGCCACAGCCCTCTAGGGGTGTGTGAATTCTTACAGGCATATTTAGGGAAACCTAAAACTATTTTGGGATTAACTTCATTAAAGGGGGCAGTGGTCTTGGCACAGGACTGTAGGGGCCTGAAGGTGAGTGCCGGTGTCCCACCCTGGAATCTGTGGGACCCTGCATCCCCTCTGCCCACTTCGGGATCTGAAGACGGAGCAGTGGCCCCGGGGCTCAGTACAGCTGGTCAGGGAGCACATTGGAGGCCGGAACTCCGAAGAGGGACCAGTCTATGAGCTGGTACAGTGCACGCTGTGACCGTGGCCGCACTGCCCACGAAAGCCAAGGTCGCAGTGTGGAGGTCCAGCTGGTGGCTGGCCGCCTAGACTGCGTCTGGGGTTCACTACCCTTGACCTCCTCTGCTTCAAGGGCTTTCTTTTCGCCGGCCATAGATGGGGCAGATGGGCCCCTGACAGCCTGCGATGTCCCATGCTGCCTGTCCCTCGGGCACCTGGAGCGTGAGTGCGGAGGAGGGTCCCCACCTGGCCCCTTCCTGCTGTGATCCAGCTTCCACTGTTTTTTTTTTTTTTTTTTTGGTACCGGGGATCGAACTCGGATCCTTGCGCTTGCGCAGCAGGCGTCAAAACCACTGAGCTTGAAACCACTGAGCTAAATCCCCGGCCCCCAGCCTCCACTCTTAAAGGCAGCCTAGAAAGTTCCAGCCCCAGCCCCCCACCCAGGCCCAGCACAGAGGAATGAGGGCCCTTCTGCTGAGCATTGAGGGGACAGGAGCTGTGGCCTTCCTCTGTAGGGTGAGGTTTGGAAAGAGGTTCCCCAGCAACTGGCCCTCTTATGTAATCTGCACCTTGAGTCGGCGGCGTGACTCCAGTCCCCGTGGGAGGCAGCATGAGGGTGCGTGCAGGGGTGAGAGCGGGCCTCGACGTCTCCTCGGGCGCCTCTCCTCCTCTCCCACATCTCAGCGTCATCCTGTCTGCCAGCTCGGTCACCCACTTGCCTATCAGAATACATTAACTGACAATGCAGACTTAAATAACTCGGGCAGGTGACAGGCCTGCTGGGAGCCCACTGCACCCACCGGGCCCTGCTGTGGGGTCGGGTAAGATGGGAGGACCTGGGTCCGGAGAAAGGATTCCGGTGCCCAAGGATCGGGGCACTGCCTGCTTCAGCCCCAGGCAGGTGGGTGGGGAGAGTGCGGGGCAGGGTTAGGTGCGCTGGGCACCTCTGGCCAGGCTGAGTTTGGGGTGGGGGATATGGGTGGGTGCCCATGGTATGGTACCATCCTGCCTGGCCCGCAAGGGAAGCCTTGTATGGGTGCAGAGACTTGCGGTGGGAGGGCTCAGTGATGGGGTGGGCGGAAGTCCAGATGGCGTCAGCGCTGCACACCACAGGACTTTTGAAGGGCGAGGGCACAGAGAGCAGCCGCTACCCAGGAGCAGCTCAGGGCTGTTGTGTGCACCCGCTGCTCCTGGGGCCCGGGGAGGGGCGTGGGCTCTGTGGTCACTCAGCCCCTTCCCTCCCCACAAAGACAGAAGACAAACTTTGCATCACACTCAGTAAGATAACTCATTTACCCCCGAACAGGAAAGCGTATCCTTGTTTTCTTACCTCTCTACCCTTACCCTGACTTGAATTGCCTTAAAAGTAATGTGCAAGGTGTTTTGGGACGCGGGTGGAGGGAGCTTGTTCGGAATCTGAAGTTGGGGGACGCCCCGGAAGTGGCCTGTGTGTCCCCGGGGACCCTGCACTCCGGAGACGGCAGCGTTGTGCCTGGCATCCCCACTCTGCCTGCGGAGTCAGAAGCCCAGACGTTGACGTTCGGCTTCGCAGATGGCTTCCCTGCCCAGGGCTGGCTGGCTGATTCTAATTTCAGCTGCTGGAGGCTCCGGGCGCTCACTCTCTTTTTTTAATTCTACGTTTATTTAAAGCCAGATTTTTGAAATGTTGTCTTCAGCCCTGAAATCTGACTTTTTCTTCTTGCAGATCTCCAAACCCCACCTGGAGCTCCCCCCCCCCCACCGGAGGGGGTAGAGGAACTTTGCCCCACTGTACGACACCATGTGATGAACCTTTGGAGGACTGGCAGGGTCCCCTTCCAGCAGTCCCAGCCCCTCAGCACAGAGTGCAGAGCTTGCTAGTGCACGTCCTGTGTTTCCAGATACAGAAGGAGACGCTGGGGGCAGCTCCCGTTGGGGGAGGAGCATAGTCACCTGGTGCTGATGGTCCGAATGGGAATGGGAAGGGCTGCCCTGGGGCCATCCTGAGTTTCCCCGCCACAGTCATCCTGCTCCAGGGCCTAATGTGGTCCAGGTGCGTACCCCTGGAGGTGGATTGACGACAGCTGCTTACTGGGCTGAGTCCCCTGTCTTGTTACAGCCTCAGGGCTCAACATTCCCCTCATCCACTGAGCCACGCCAGTTTCTCCTTGCTCACCCTCACTGGGAAATCCAGGACACCAAAGAGGAATTGGGTTCAAACCTAGTATAGGACCAGCATTCAGCGTTCTGGAGCATTGACCTGACCCTGGTTCTACAGGAAAACACCGCTGGTCACCCAGTGTTTATTACTCAAGGTCAGACTCGGGCCATGGGGACTCTGTCTCTTGCATGAAAGGGGGATGTCTTAGGGAATTGGACAGGGGAGAGGCAAACCAGCTGCCAGGAATTTGGGTGGGGGGATGTGGGGGGAGGACACCTCAGGAGGAAAGAGTGTGTTCACCTGACTGGGAATGAAGGCAGCAAGGGCCGGAGGGCTCACTGTGGAACTGTGAGGTCACCCGAGGGCCTCAGAGCTGCCCTGAGGGCTGGGGCTGGGGCCTACAGAGTGGGCACAGCTGGGGCAGTGGCCTGAGGACTGCCTGAGATGTTGGCCAAGTCCCCGCACAGCTGCTCTGCCAGTTTCCAGCCAAACTAATGCGAGAGCTACAGAGGCCCGAAGGGGGTGGGTGCCATTTGGAGAGAGAGCAAAGCAGTTCTCCCCAAGCACTGCAGACTCCTGCCAGGGCTGCTATGCTCTTAAAAAGTGGGGAGTGTTGGGATGGTGTCCCTGGCACGTCTGGTCAGAAAGTAGTATGATTTCCAGAAAAACTATTGGAGTGTTAAGCTTTAGAATGTCATTTCTCCCAGCAGGCTTGTTTTCTCCCAAAGTTGGAAGACGGAGTTCTTTGTTGAGGTTCATGGAAAACTAGCTCTCTGCTAGCTGTCCAGATGAAAAGAATATTCCATCCCCTGGGGAAGGACAATTACTCTACACAGATTCGGGTGACATTTTACCCCCAGTACAGCCAGAGGTCGACTTGATGTGACCTTTGCGAATGTCGCCTCTCTGCCAGCAGAAGCCAGGATCCCAATATCTGGCAGCTCGCTCCCTGGAATCTGCTATTAATTCTCACCTAGATTTGGAGATTTTTCTTTGCAGCCTCGGGAGCCAACAGTCCTTTGTGCCGCCTCAGGACTCTTTTTCAGAGTCCAGAGGAGCTGGAGCTCCTGGATTCAATTGTAACTTCTTACCTTCTTTGGTTCCTAGAGTTCCATTTGGGGAAACTCTGTGCCCTGGATTCTCATCAAAAATGTGGACACTGAGACTGTGGCAGGGACTCAGAGTCTCTTTCAAGGGCAAGAGCCAGTGGTTCCTAGTTTCAGGCCAGGTTCCAGGGCTTCAGTTGGAGGGAACCCTGGGACAGGGGAGATGCTGGGAAGACTTGCCCTCGAGCTGCAGCCTGGGCACTCAGACTTAGGACCGATGTCTTTGGAGTTTGCAGTAGGCTTTGCCCCATGGCAGAAGTGGTCACAGCCTTGAAACCTTTTGGCTGGCAACAGACTGGGAACTCCTTCAATCCCTGCCACGGCCCCAAGGCCAGACTTGGGGGGGGTGTGAATTTGCCATCGGGAACTCACCACTGCCCCCTGGTGGACAGCCAGAGAAAGGAGCTATGGGATGCCCAGGGTGGGGCAAGTGTGGAGGGTGTGAGGCCTAGGGGACAGGGCGGGGGAACAGGCTCCTGGGTGGACAGTCGGCCGGTGGAGTGCAGGGCAGTGGTGGGTTTGTAGGGCAATGGGGAAAAATAAGTTCAACTTGCTGGATGTCAGACTTATGGAGTCTGTGTCCCCTGAATTTCAAAAAATGAATTCCAAGGGACAAAGAAGGTCAAGAGTAGGAAATGTTTATTGAGAAAGCTCCTGAGAGTCAGGGGGGTCCCAAAAGGGATTGCTGCCGAGGCTACTTTTCCAAGAATGTTTCAGAGAGCAAAATCACAAGGTGAGTACAACGTGGGTCAAGCTACACCCCACCGATAGGGTTACAAGTATAGTCACTTAGCTGACACTACTGCAATAGAGAATGAGGCATGTAGCAAGGGTACATGGCTAGCATCATCAGTCTCAGGTTCCCTATAACTTCTAACATAGAACGAAGGCATTTGGGGGAGGGGATGGGTCCAGATGTTCTGGTCACCCGCTGGTATGCCTATCTGGACTTCCTGGACCTGGTAGTGCTAATTACAGTGGAATCTCAAGTTACTGTTTATCCCTTAGGAGGCTCCCAAGCCAGGCCATTGCGTCTCCATCTTGAGGCCTGGCCTTCTTCAGATGCACCTTCAGCCAGTTTTGATGTGTTCTTATCTTATGGGCTGACGCCACCGAGGGCCTATCCCTGTCTGATGCCTAAGACCCTCCTGGAATCCTGGGCTCTGCTCCTGGGACGTGCAGGACCTGGGTGAAGTCACAGAGCTGGGAGCTGCAGAGCGAACTTGTGGGGATGTGGGATCGCCTAGAAGCTCAGCACTGCAGGAAATGTCTCACCATGGCACTCATTTTCCAGGGACCCTACGGCATCTGTTTTAAAATTGAGGTCAAAGTCATAGAATATAAAATTAACAATTTTTTAAAAAGAGGCATGAGAAAGGTTTGTTGGAGATACAGGACGCACTCAAGACTGGGGTGCGGGTGCCCAGAGAAATGTGGCGTGATACAGTAGGCAACTGCGGGTCTTTCACGTGTTTTGGGAGGCAGAAATCCGTGGAATTTGGTAATCTGTAGTCTCAGGCTTAGAGGGTGGGAGAGGGTGGGAGAGGGTGTCCCACCCTTAATGAGCTATTCCTGTGGAAATGCCAAAAGGGAGGTCCCTTTCTGGGTGAAAAAGGACCATTTGCAAGTAAAAGGGAAGGGACAGACCAGTTTGCAGCTGAAAGGGTGCTACCCAGGCTTGCTCTTTTGGGAGAAGGAAACAAAGTAAATACACTGGGCTTTTGTTCTGAAGATGCAGTTTTTCTTTAAAATACAATTTTTAAAGTTTAGATTTCCTAGAAATGGGGATTTAGCTCAGTGGCACCTCACAAGCGTAAGGTCCTGAGTTCGATCCTCAGTACTGGAAAATAAATTCAATTTCCTTGTCTCCTTTCTACCTAACTTTATTTCTTCTAACTCATGTCCCTCTGAGACTTCAGTCCCCCCTTTTTTTTTTGGTACCAGAGATTGAACTCAGGACCTTGTGCTTTCAAGGGTGGCACTGGAACCACTGAGCTAAATCCCCGGCCCACAGTCCCTTATCCTTAAGGGGTTGTAAAAGACCGATGGTCCATATTCAGTAACTGCTTCAGACTGAGGAGGGACGAAATTAACATTTAAAGCATTCAGTTCAGTCCAATTCATAACTTTGTGAAACTGCCACCTCTGCCTGAGACAGGTGAAAAGCACCTGGCTGTTTGTGCCCTGTACCTGCTGGAGGGGGTGTGGCTTGGCCTCCCCCTCACTTCCTATTCCTCCACTTGCCCCCAGTGGACTGGGACAGTTTGCTTCAGTGCTTCAGTCTCCTCCTTGGCTATGACACCATTATTCTCCACTCCAGCATGAGTGCAGCCACGCCCCAACTCCTGCACTTTGGTGGATTCTGTGGCTAAAGGGGTACCCTGCAGTGGGAAGGATCAGGAAGGGAGGGATCTGGGTTTTTATCCACATACCCAGCATGCACAGCAAGCTTCAGCCCCGCCCTTCACTGACACAGGCCGGCTGCTGCTAACTGAGCACTGCCCAGCCACATCTGGGGAGCCGCTTGTGCTGCAGTGGTCCTGTGACATATTTCTCAGATAGTGTGAGCTTCAAGAGTCCTATAGATCTACTCAGCATTTTTTTATCCTGAGTAGCATGGAGAGAGCAGTTATTTAAAGAAAAAAAACAAGAAACATTCAGAGCTGTTAGCACTGAAGAGCTCAGGCCAGCAGCAGAGACAGCACCTGGTTGAGTCGACCTATGGTGTCTGGCAAAGGCTGGCCTCAGAGCCTCAGGTGTGACAGCCAGAGAGTGACTGTGCCAACTAGTGGCGTCCAGCATTACCTGGTGTCATCTGGTGACATCACGACGGCTAGCAGAGCTGCACTTTGCCAATGCACAGATTCCATCTGAATTGAAGGAATGAAGCCCAGGCTGACTGGCAACACGGTTCTAATCTCCATCACCCCACAGGGGACCCCACAGCTACCAGCTGTCATTCCAGCTCGCCTTTGTGGCAGTGCCTGCTTCAATGACTGGTTGAGATGGGGTGACAGGACATGTGGCTTTCTGTGTCTGGCTTTTTGTGAGATCATGTGGAAGGTTCATCCCAGTTGTGGCATGTGTTGTTCTCTCCTGTAGCTGAGTAGTGTGCTGCTGTGTGTGAGTGTGAAATTCCATGTGGGTTTTGGTTGATGGGTGTCTGGATAGACAACCTAGGGTGGGAACTGGTTCCTGTAGCATTCTGTGCATAAGCTTCCAAGGAACTGACCGGCTTCTACTGTGGCTCTACCATTTTACATCCCCGACAACAACAACAGCTGGACTGGCACGTATTTTCCTTTTAATCCTAGCCATTCTAGAGGGTATGGAGTAGAATCTCACTGTAGTTTTTTTTTTTTTTGTACCGGGGATTGAACTTGGGTCCTTGCGCTTGGGCAGCAGGCGGCGAAACCACCGAGCTAAATCCCCGGCCCTCTCACTGTAGTTTTGACTTGTACTTTCCTGGAGACAGACAGGAGTCTTTCCAGGTATGGCCCATTTTTCTTTCTTTCTTTCTTTTTTTTTGGTGGTGCTGGGGATTAAACCCAGGAGAAGTCTATCACTGAGCAACATTCCCAGCTCTTTTTACGTTGAGACAAGGTCTTTTCTTTTTTGGTACCAGGGATCAAACTTGGGTCCTTGCGCTTGCACAGCAGGCGGTGAAACCACTGAGCTAAATCCCTGGCCCGAGATAAGGTCTTGATAAACTGCTTAGGTTATTCTCAAGCTTTCAATCCTCATGCCTCAACCTCCTGAGTAGGCTGATAGGCATGTGCTCCCACTCCGCCCCCAACCCTGGAATACTTTTCTGTTTTTATTAGTACATGTTTGCAGTACATAATGATTACATTTATTGTGGGAGGTCTGTATATTGTACGTAACACATCTTCATTCTTGTCTCCTTCCCCTCTCATCTCTTCCCTCTTCCCTCCAATTCTTATGCCCCTTCCCATTTGAAAAAGCTCTTTCCATTATTTCTCCTATTCTTTTTAAAATTCCTTTTTCCCTCTCCCCATGTCTTTGTTTCCCTTCCCATTTGAAAAAGATCTCACTACTTCCTATTGTCTATCCTTTGTTTTGCTCTTTACTTACATTTAGTATTTCTCATATGAGAGAAACTGTGGGATATTTAAACTTGTGCGTATGATTTATTTCACTTCACATTGTGGTCTCAAGGTGCATTCATTTATCTACAAATGCCTTAAGTTTATCCTTCTTTATGGGAGAATAGTACTTCATTGTGTATAAATACCACACTTTCTTTATCTATTCATCTGTTGCTGCTTCTGAGATTTAGCTATTGTGAATTTTGCCACTGTAAGTATGTGTTTGCAGGTGTCACAGTAATAAAGTAACTTTAACTCTTTCAGAAAGATACCTAAAAAAGGAATAGCTGGGTTGAATGGAATTTCTATTTTTAGTGTTTTAGGGAATCTCCATAGAAGTTGTACTAGTTTACATTACCACCAACAATGTAGGAATGCCTCCTGCCCCTGCAGCCTCACCAGCATTGGTTATTATTTGATTTCTCTTTTTTTCTTGGTAGTGGGGATCGAACTCAGGTCCTTGCGCTTGCAAGGCAGGTGGTGAAACCACTGAGCTAAATCCCCAGCCATGTGATTTCTTGATGATAGCCATTCTTTCTGAAGTAAGATGGAACCTCAGTGTTGTTTCAATTGGCATTTCTCAAATGGCCAGTGATGTTGAACATTTCTTCATGTATTTATTGACCATCTGTACTGAGAAGTGTGTTCATTTCAGTTGCCTGTTTCTTAATTTGGCCTTTTATTTTGGGAGGGGTTTCTAATTTTGTTGAGTTCTTTATCTATTCTAGATGCTAGTCCTCTGTCCATGGAAAAGCCAGCAAAATTTTTCCCATTCTGTAGGTTGTCCTTTTACTCTGTTTTTGTTTTCTGTGCTGTGCAGAGCTATTTAATTTGACATGATCCCATTTGTTGACTCTCAGTATTATTTCTTGTGCCACTGGGGTTTTGTCAGAAAGTCCTTGCCTATGCCTTTGTCTTCAAGAGTTTTACCTAAGGGCTGGGGATTTAGCTCAGTGGTTTCGCCACCTCCTTTGCAAGCGCAAGGACCCAAGTTTGATCCCCGGTACCAAAATAAAAAATAAAAATAAAGCATTAAAAATAAAAAGAGTTTACCTAGTTTATTTTCCAGCAGATTGCTTCTGTTTTCAACATTTAGATCTTGATTCATTTTTATTTTAGCTTAGTACATGGTGAGAGAAATGGGGCTAGACTCAATTTTCTGCATGTGGACATCCAATTTTTCCAGCACCATTTATTAAAGAGGCTGTCTTTTCTGCAGTGTATGTTTTGGCCCCTTTGTCAGTGATCAAATAGTTGAATGTGTCTGGTGTTGTTTCTGCTTCCAATATTGATCCACATTTCTGTTGTTTTTTTTTTTTCGGTACCAGGGATCGAACTCTGGTCCTTGCGCTTGTGCAGCAGGCAGCGAAACCGCTGAGCTAAATCCCCCGCCCAACACATTTCTGTTTTTATCCATGCTGTTTTTATCATTTTAACTTTGTAATATAACTTCAAATCTGGGATTGTGATGCCACCTGCTTTGCTGTTGTTACCCAGGATTGCTTTTGCTGTTCTGGGTCTCTTCTGGTTCCATATGAATTTTTGGATTGTTTTCTCTAGATATGTGAGGAATGCTGTTGGTATTTTGGTTGGGATTGTGTTCAATCTGTGTATCAGTTTTGGAAGTATGACCATTTTGGGGTTTTTTTGTGTGTTTGTTTTTGTGTGTGTGTGTACCAGGGATTGAACTCGGGACCTTGTGCTTGCCAGGCAGGCATGGCGCCACTGAGCTACATCCCCAGCTCAAGTATGGCCATTTTGACTATACTGGTTCTGTCTTTCCAGAAACATGGGACATCTTTCCATTTTCTGATGTCCTCTTCAATCTCCTTTTTTAGAGTGATAAAATTTTCCTTTTTTTTTTTTTTTGGTACCAGGGATCGAACTCGGGATGTTGCGCTTGTGTGGCAGGCAGCGGAACCACTGAGCTAAATCCCTGGCCCTAGAGTGATACAATTTTCATTGTAGAGGTCTTTCACTTCCTTAGGTTAGTTCCTAAGTGTTTAATTTTTCTTGATGCTACTGTGAATGGCATTGTTTTCCTAATTTCTTTATCAGTGAGTTCATGATTAAGGTATAGAAATGTTATTGCTTGTGTGTGTTGATTTTATATCCTGCTACACTGCTGAATTTTGTTATTAATTCTAGGAGTCTTTTAGTGGAATGTTTTTGGGTCTTGTAAGTAGAGGATTATGTCATCTGCAAATAAAGACATTTTTACTTCTTCCTCTCCTATATGTATCCCTTTTCTTTCTCTTGCCTGATTGCTCTAGCTAATGTTTTGAGGACTATGTTAAGCAGAAGTGATGATAGTGGACACCCTTGTCTTGTTCCTGATTTTCGAGGGAAAGCTTTCAGTTTTTCCCCATTTGACAGGATGTTAATGGTAGGTTTGTCATAAATGGCTTTAATCAGACTGAGATGAGGTCCTTCTGTATCTATTTTCTTCAGGGTTTAATCATGAATGAACGTTGGATTTTGTCAAAGGCTTTTTCTGCATCTACTGAGATTGATCATGTAACTTTTGTCCTTGTTTCTATTTATGTGATGAATTACATTTATTGATTTGCATATGTTGAACCATTCTTGCATCCCTGGGATGAAGCCTGCTGGGTCATGATGTATGATCTTCTTGATGATTCATTGCATTCTGTCTACGAGTATCTTATTGAGGATTTTTGCATTTATGTTCATTAAGGTGATTAGCCTGTAGTTCTCTTTTTTGGTTGGATCCTTGTCTGGTTTTGGAATCAGGGTAATGCTAACTTCCAGGAGTGACTTTGGGAGTACTCCGTCCTTTTTGATTTCATGTGGGGGCATTGGCCAGAGGTATGTACGAGATAGATATGCAGAGGTGAGGGACTTTTGGAGCCACATACCCAAAACCTCCCAGAATGCACGGTTAGAGACTAAAGGATAGTCTACAGAGCCACAAGTCCAAGTAAGATCAAATACATTGCCTTAAGGCTCTGGCCCTCATCCTCCCCATACTCCAATCTATTGTTAGATTGGCCCTAAGGTCAGTCACGTAACAGACCACCCTGAACTTACCCTGTCCTTCCCGTCCCCTACATGAATCCCTACACCGATATCCTTCCTTTGTCCTGTATCCTTGCTTCCTGGTTCTATCAATAAAAAGCCATAGAAGCTTCAGTTTGGGATTCTTTATGAGACTCTCATGCTGAAAGGTCTCAGTTAAGACCAGGCCCTCTGGGCCCTCTTGGAGTTTGAATTGGATATTGACTCTGAGTAATCTCTCATCCTTTGCGCTGTGCCATGGTCATAAACTGCAACAATTTCATTAAAGAGTGTGAGGAATATTGGCAATAAATCTTCCCTGAAGTTCTTGTGAATCCATTAGGACCTGGGCTTTTCTTTGTTCATAGGTTGTTTCTTTCCTGTTTCAATTTCATTGCCTGTTATTGGATTATTCAGGATTTTTAAGTCTTCTTGGTTCAGTTTTGGTAATTCATATGTATCTAGGAATCTCTCCATTTCTTCTGAGTTCTCTTATTTATTGGCATATGAATGTGAAGTAGCTGGTAACAGTATTCTGGAGTTCAGTGGTGTCTTGGTGTCTGTTGTGATTTCACCTTTTTCATTTCTAATTGCATTGATTTGTGTCTTTTCTTTCCTTTTTTGGGTAAGATTGGCTAAGGGTTTGTCTAGTTTGTTTATTCTTTCAAAGAACCAGCTCTTCAATTCATTGAGTCTTTGTATTTTTTTTTTTTTAGTCTCCATTTCATTGATTTCTGGTCTGATCTTTATAATTTCCTTCTTTGTACTAGTTCTGGATTTGGGTTGCTCTTGTTTCTCTATGGCCTTGAGGTACATCATTAGGATATTTATTTGGGGTTTCTCTGTTTTTTTGATGTGGGCATTCACTGCTATAAACTTCCCTCTTATCTTCTTCCATTGTGTCCCTTAATTTCTGATACCTTGTACTGGTATTATCATTTAATTCTAGGAACTATCTTATTTCTTTCTTAATTTCTTCTGTGACCCATTGATTATTCAATAGTGTGTTGCTTAATTTCCACGTGTTTGCATAATTTGTTTTGTTTTGTTATATCCCATCCTTTTTTTTTTTTTTTGGTATGGGGGATTGAACTTGGGTCCTTGCGCTTGCGCAGCAGGTGGCGAAACCACTGAGCTAAATCCCCGACCCCATATCCCATCCTTTTAAAGGAGCCAGAATTCAACCTGATGTGGTGGTGCACAGCTGTCATTCCAGTACTCAGAAGGCTGAGACAGGGGGATGGGAAATTTGAGGACAGCCTGGGAGTTTAGCGAGACCCTGCCTCAAAAAGATGAGGGAGGGGCCGGGGATTTAGCTCAGTGGTTCTGACCCCTGCTTTGCAAGTGCAACGTCCCAAGTTCAATCCTCGGTACAAAAAAAAAAAAAAGATGGGGGAGTGCTGAGGTCATAGCTCAGTGACACAGTGGTTGCCTCACAAACACAGGCCCTGGGGGGATCCCTAGTACTGAAAAAAAAGACTAAGCCGTCAGACTTTCAGTGCCTTCATTCTGGGGTCCATCTGGGAAGGGCTGGATGACGTCCTGGAGTCATCCAGCTCACACCCAGCCTCCTCATGGGCTTCTGGGCCCAAACCTCAGCTCTTCCAGCTGCCAGTCCCCATCCACTCGGAGTTTCAGAAGCAGCAAGGATGACCAGGACCATCTGTGCTGAGGGCTCCTGCCTGCCTTGATGCCCATGGCCATGCTGGGGGTTCAAGAGGGTGGGGTGTGAACAAGCTGTTGGCCCCACGGGGTCAGACACAGGACACGCCGTGGACCTGGATGCATGAGCAGAGTGCAGTCCCCACCTGCCAGCTGCAGATACCCAGTGGAGTGGCCAGCATGGCCGTGGCAGGCAGCTCATCTAGGCGCGGTGTGACTCCCTGCCACTGAAGCCATCCACAGGAGAGCAGGGCTCTCTGCACACCAGCCCTGTGGTGCTGGAAAGGGAAACAGAGGCCAGAGTGGGCAGGGGCTTCCCCAGGCCACATGCCCGGCAGGCTCCTCTGGTCTCTTCCTGGGAGGAGCCAACTGCACCATGAGGCCCAGCAGGTGAGACCCTGGGACTTCAGCAGACTCAGGAATTGGTGAGAGAGCACTGGGGCTGACCAGGGTTCCCGGGAAGGTGGATGCAGAAGCCCTCACAGTCCTGGCCAGAGGATGAGCTGGTTCCACTCAAGGGCACCAGTGTGGCCTGCCACTGGCCGTAGTGTTGCTGCTGTCCCCGGGTCCCCAGGCTCACAGGAGCTGTACCCTGTGGAACCGAGCGATGGTGGCTGCCCATCCTCCTGAGGCTGTTGGTCAAAAGGACCTGTGCTAAGTTGCGACACCCCTCCACCCAGGAAGGTGCAGGCGGGTCGGCTAAGAACAGTTACCTCCTCGGGGGAGCACAAGAAGTGTGCGTCAGGGCAGAGCATGTGACGTGTGCAGGGCTTACTGCAGTCTGGGTGCAGGGCCAGGGCCACGCCCAGCTCCTGAGGCTGCTCTGTGGTGACCCCAGCTCTGGCACAGGGAAACTGAGGCCTAAGGAAAGAACTGGAGCCAGGGGCCCGGTGGAGGGATGGGCACATCAAGCGGGGCTGGGGGCTGGGAGCAGGGTCTCAGCATCTGAACAGCGCCCTCTCTCCGGTGTGTGGACTCAGCCCCGAGGCCCGCGCTTGCACCTCTTACTCAGTCCTCTCAGCTGTGCCCCAGCTGTGGCTCTGATCGCTGAGCCCACAGTCCCCGCCAGGACCTCCCAAGTCGTAGTCCTGCGTCCTCATCCTCGCCCTTGCCTCCATAAGTCCACCACTGCCAGCGGGAACCTGGGCGCGCCCTTTCTCAGTCAGCCTGCGAATTCTCCCTCCAGCCTCCTCTTCACTCCACACTCACCAGCCCTTTCCAGAGGCGCCGGTCCACCCCCGCCCCGCTGCAACTCTACAGTGCACCCACAGCAACGCAAGGCTTGTGCGGGGCGGCCTGCACTAGGGGCCCTCCCTGAGCTCCAGACAGCCTGGCCCAGCTGGGCAAGAGCGGTGACTGACTGGGTGATGCTGAGCTGCCTCCTCAGCACCGATTTGGACTTTGGGCACCTGTGTGACTGACCTTGTCACCTTGTCAACCTGAGTAACAGAGATAAGAGTCTCCAAATAATGGGAGTTTTTTTGTTTTGTGGATCTTGCTGTGTAACCAGGCTGGCCTTGAACTCCTGGTGATCCTCCCGCCTCAGCTTCTCCAGTGCTGGGATTATTATAGGCATGTGCCACCATGCATGACTAATGGTTTTCATTTGGAAAGAGGAGGGGCTGGGATGAGAACACATATGCTAGAGTAACTATGATGTTTCAAAGGGGTTGAGAAAGGGGGAGGGGTTTTGTTTTTTTTGAGACAGGGTCTCACTATGTAGTTCTTGAACTCAATTATGTTGGTCTTGAACTCACTGTGTAGCCCAGGCTGACCCTGAACTCATGGTGATCCTCCTGCCTCAGCCTCCAGAGTCCTGGGATCACAAGCATGGCCACCACACCCGGTGAGGTTGTCTTTTTAAGGCAAAAATGAGGAGGATTCCATAAATTACTTTGAAATGGTAGTCCTTGGCCACAGAATCAAAAGTGGGAGTGGTGGCACATGCCTATAATCCTAGCACTCCGGGAGGCTGAGACAGGAGGATCACAAATTCAAATCCATCCAATTTAGAGAGACCTTGTCTCAAAATAAAAAATAAAATGGCTAGGGCCGGGGATTTAGCCCAGTGGTTCCGTCGCCTGCCTCGAAAGCACAAGGACCCGAGTTTGATCCCCGGTACCAAAAAATAAAAAAAATTTTAAAAACCCAAAAACCCCCCCCAAAAATAAAATGGCTGGAGATGTAACTTAGTGCTAGGGCATTTATCTAGTATGAGTGAGGCCCTGGGTTTGATTCCCAGCTGAGCAGACAGTTGATGGGCAGATATCCTCACAGAAGTGCTTTAGTGCAAGGTGGTGGCGACCTGTGTACAGACAGTGACCTTTGTGACCATCACAATCAGGCAGTCCCATGTGAACCCTTCCTCCACAACCTCCAGCTGTATTCATTTATTCTGACAGGGTTGATGCAACCAACTCCATCCTGATTCCAGTAACTTCCACAGCCCCTCAACCCCAGCTGCTAGCAAAACCCCCAGTAGGCACCCAGGAGAGAAGGGGCAAGAAATGGGACCCCTGTGACCTAGGAGGACAGGCCCAGCCCCAGGGGCCTCCACTGTCCTCTTACTTTGTGGCTCCCTCCTCCCAGCTGACCCCAGGGCCCCTAGCACTCTTAGGCATTAACAGCAGCTTCAAAGCAGCAGGTAGCTGGGACTGCCCCGCTCACCTAGGATTTGGTTTGTTTGTTTGAGATTGGGTCTCACTACGTAGGCCAGGCTGGCTGGAACTGGCAGCCATCCTCCTGCCTCAGCCTCCAGAATGCTGCGATCACAGGCCTGTGCCACCACGCCTGGCCCTCACCTAGAATTAAACCTCCCTCTCCCCTGCCTTGTACCCAGACCTGCCATGGGCAGGAAGCTTGGGGTTTGCAGACATTCCTAAATGTTTGTGCTATGCAAATTCCAATTCTCTCTGGAATTCCTCCATCATTTAATTTACTTTCTTCATTGTTTTCTCTACTTAAACAAAAACAAGCTGCTCAAAGGGGTTTGGAAGTTCTGTGGTGCCTCCCCAGTCTGTATGCCCTTCCTCTTGGTTTCTGCCCTGTGCTCTCCCATTGAATGTTAGATGTCATGTATTACAGACTGTGGGACCGGGCCGGCCAAAGGGAGCCCCATCCAGGGCATCTGTCCTCACACTGGCTGTGCTGCTGCTGCCCACCACAGCAGCAGTCAGCAGACAGAGAGATCTCTCCTTCAAAAGCCCTGCTCTCTGGCTCTGGAGAAAAAGCAAGCAAAGTTCTGCTGAGGACACTGGGCTCCAGCCTGGAGGGGCTGGCTTTCCCTGCAGGAGATTGATGGCCTCGCTCCCCTCTGGCTGAGCTGCATGGAGGGTGGGCTGCTCTCTGGCTTCTGTTCCTCCACACCAGTCCTGCAGGACAGTACCCCATGGCCTCCTTCCGTGCGTTCTGGGTCCTGGGCCCAGAGAGAGGCCACAGGGCCGGCCTGCTCTCCGAAAGCTCCACGCAGGCTCTTCCACATCCTCTTGGAAACTTGTCAGCCCCCTGAAGGGGTGGTCAGCCCTGCAGTCCCCACATTTGTCCTGATCAGACGCCCTCAGATCTCTGGTCTGTCATCATACACAGCAGGAATGCACACTTGGTGAGCATGGCCGCAGATGGTCCGCTCACTGCATCTGCAGCTTTCTGATGCCTTTAGAGAGATGCTTTTGATATTTCTGTTGGGCTTTTCTAGTTCTTATTGGGAGCATTGATCTGTCTGCTGTAAACTGCTGCATCCTATGTGCAAGTGGAAGTCTGCTTCCTGTGTTTACGATTTTAATTTCTGTTTCCGATCACTCATTGCTGGTAAATTCAAATATGCATTGAATGTTGTACATTGACCTAGTATTCTGTGATCTCACTAAGCCTTCTAATTAGTTCTACTGCATTTCTCAGTCCTATAGGATTTTCTATGTAGAGATCACGTTGTCTACAAATAGAGGTTTTATTTCTCTTACCAATATGTGTGCATTTTCTTTCTTTTTCTTGCTACCACATTGGCTGGGGCAACAACATGATGTTGAACAGAACTGGTGACAATGGACACCCTTTACCACTGAGTGTGGTGTCCCCTGTAGGGTTCTTAGTAGCTATCTTCTGTAAACACGAGGGAAGTTTCTTCCACAGCAGTGCTCCTTCATGTCGGGGGAACACCAAGATCCAGGGGCCCAGTGGAAGCCTGTACACCGCCCCCCCCACAGTTCCAAACCCATCTCCTAACAGCGTTTCCAGCTTAACCAAGCACCGTCAGGCACTGTGGGGTGTGACAGTCAAACTAGCACCATTGTTTTCCTTCACAATTTCATGGGCGGAAGACCATTTCAACATCAACATGCAATCTTTTTCTCTCCTTACTGAGAACTTACATCTTTTCACTTAAAGGAAGCACTTCATGGCTTCTCTTTGGCATATCCCAGTTCTTCAGGGCCAGGTATGGTGGTGCTGCTGTAATCCCAGGATTTTGGGAGGCTGAGTCAGAAGGATTCCAAATTCAAGTCCTGACTGAGCAATGAAGCAAAACTTTATCTCAAAATAAAAAAATAAAAAGGGCTAAGCAGGGCCGGGGATTTAGTTCAGTGGTTTTGATGCCTGCCTCAAAAGCGCGAGGACCCAAGTTCGATCCCCGGTACCAAAAAAAAAAAAGGGCTAAGGAAGGTGGCTCAGTGCAAAGGTCCTGGGTCAATCCTCAGTTCCAAAAGAAAAAAAGGGGGTGATGTGAGAACAAGACATCAGCAGAGCTGATGCAAAGCAGTCCGTCCAGCCAAGAGGACTACTTATGACTAACGGGCAGGTGGCTACTCAGCATGGACACACTGGGCAAAGACAGAACAAAGCAGAACAAGATTTCATTACACTACTTGTGCTGTGCATTTTTTTGTCACTGAGAAAAGCACCTAAGAGGAGGAAAGATGAATTTGGCTTAGAGTTTCAGGGGATTCAGTCTGAGGAAAGGGGCCCCAAAGCAGGACCGTCTTGGCCGAAGGGCATGCAGAGCAGGGCTGTGTACTTGTCCATGGCCAGGTAGCAGGGAGGGGAGCATGGGAGATTCCCTCTCCATCCAACCACACCCCAGAAAGCCCAGCAGAGGCAGGCAATCCTCTAGTGCAGGAGTTTTTGGAGGTATGGCAAATCCAAACCACAACACTACTCAAACCGGCATGCAATTTAAACTTACACAGTGTTTTATTTCTGGGATTCCCCTCTGAATATTTTTACACCACGGTAAAACTAAAACCATGGAAAGCAAAACCACAAGTAAGAGACCACTGTATTCCTAGCTTGCTGGGAGTTTCTTTTCGGTACCAGGGATCGAACTTGGGTCCTTGCACTTGCAAGGCAGGCGGTGGATCCACTGAGCTAAATCCCCGGCCCTGTTTTTTGGGGTTTTTTTTGGTACTGGGGATCGAACTTGGGATCTTGAGCTTGCAAGGCAGGCAGCAGAACCACTGAGCTAAATCCCGGCCAGTGAATATTTTCATTCAATTCAAAATATTTTCTAATTTCCCATACGATTTCCTCTTTAATGTATAGGTTATTTAATATTTGTGGATTTCCTAGATAACTTGTTACCGATATCTGAGTAATACTAGTCCTGAAAACATGGGTTTTTGTGGGTTCAATTCTTTCACATTATAAGGTTTATTCTATGGCCCAGGACATGGCAGGTCTTGGTGAACGGCCCACAGGTACTTGAACTGCTGGGAGGGAACAACTGCAAGTGTCAGTTAGGCAGGTCTCTCATATTCTTATGATTTTCTGTTTATTCTCTCAAGTATAGAAAGAAAAAGATCAAAGTCTCTAACTATAAAAGACCACTGACCTTTGGGTTCTATCAGTTTTTGCTTCCTCCGTTTTGAAGTTGTATTGTTAGGTGGACAAACATACATTCAGGATGGTTGCGCTTGCTTTGCTAATCATATAATGTGTCTTTATTCTTGCTGATATTCTTTGCTCTAAAGCTTACACTGACATTAACATCACTACCCCATCCTTATTTTGATTATAGAGTTTGCATGGTTTTCCTCCTTTTCCTTTTTCTTTTTTTTTTGGTACTGGGGATTGAACTCAGGTCCTTGCGCCTGTGAGGTAGGCGGTGGAACCACTGAGCTAAATCCCTGGCCCTCCTCCTTTTCCTTTTAATTTATTCTACCTTTATATTAAAGGGTGTTTCTTGTAGACAGCATACAGTTAATTTTTTTAAATCCCAGTTTCACTTTTTCACTTGCCATCAGTGTGTTTATATGATGTATATTGAATTACTAACACAACTGGGTTGAGGTCTACCATTTTATAGTTTCTAGTTGTCCATCCCCTCTTTTTTTTTTTTTTTTTTTAGTGGTACTTGGGATGGAGCCCAGGGCCTTCACACTGAGCTACATCCATCCCAAGCCTTTTTTTTTTTTTTTTTTTTTTTTGGTACTGGGGATCGAACTCGGGTCCTTCTGCTTGTGAGGCAGGCAGTGGAACCACTGAGCTACATCCCCAGCAAGCCTTTTATTTCCAAGGTTTTTTATTTTTATTTTTTTATTTGTGAGACAAGGTCTAAGTACCTAAGTTGCCCAGGTTGGACTCAAACTTGCAATCCTCCTGTCTCAGCCTCCTAGAGTGCTGGGATTACAGGCACGGGTCACCACACCTGGCTTCCTCTCTGTCTTTTTGTTCTTCTGTTCCCCCTTTCCTGACTTCTTTTTGGTTTTCTGCCTTTTTTTCTTTTTTCATTCTTTTATTGGTACATTTTAGGTATACAACACAATTACATCTCTCATTGGGATCTTGTACCTGTAGCCTTTTTGTTTTTTGAGACAGGGTCTACCTAGTCCAGGCTGGCCCTGAACTCAGTGTATCCCCCAGCCTCAGATCCCCAAGTGCTGGGATACAGGTGTGCACCACCATGCCCAGCCCTTTTTTATTTTTAATTTTTGAGACAAGGTCTCGCTAAGTCAATAAGTTGCCCAGGCTGGGCTTGAATTTGGGATCCTCCTGCTCCAGCTTCTCAGAATGCTGCGATTATAGGGATGTGCCACCATGCCTGGCTTTTTGTCAGCATTTAAAATTATTGTAGCTAGGTGTGGTGACACACACCTGTAACCCCAGTACTCAGGAGGCTGAGGCAGGAAAATCACTGGAAGACAGCCTGGGCTAATGAGTTCAAGGCCAGGCTAATTACAGAGCAAGACCCTGTCTCAAAAAAACAAAAATAATAAAATAAACAAAAGTTACTGTTCCACTCTCTTCTGGCCTACATGGTTTTAATTAGAAACCTGCAGGGCTGGGGATTTAGCTCAGTGGTTCCACCAACTGCCTCACAAGTGCAAGGTCCCAAATTCAATCCTCGGCACCAAAATAAGAAAAATAAAAATGAAAAAAGAAACCTGCAGGCACCCACATTGTGTGCATGTTTTATTGTTATCCAGCTGCTGTTATGATGTGTCTAGGAAAGATTTTCTTTGGATTTACCTGTCTGTGGATCACTGAGTTTCAAGAATCTACAAATTGGTAACTTGCACTGAATTTGTGACTTTTCATCACTATTTCTTCCAATATTTTTCTGCTCTCATCTCTTTCTCTTCTCTGAATAGGATTTTAATTGCACCTAGGTTTGGCCTCTTGATCTTGTCCTGGGACTTTGCTTCCCCAACTCCTAGTCCTTGTCCTTTTGTCTGTTCTCCAGATAGAACAGGTTCTGCTCGTTTATCATCAAGTTCAGAGCCTCTTTCCTCAGTCATCTGCATTTACTCCTGAGCCTGTTCAGAAATTTTTATTTCTGGTATTGTAATTCCAGGTAGAATTTCTACTTCCCCCTTGTACATGGCTTCCGCTCTTCAGCTGAGAAGCCCTGCCTCGCCATTTGTTCTGATGTGTTTGCCTTTACCTTCTGGACCAGTTTATAATTGCTTTGAAGTTTGGGTCCAATAATTCTTTTTTTTTTTTGAGACAGAGTCTCGCTATGTAGCCAAGGGCACCTTCAAACTCGTGGCAATTCTCCTGCCTCAGCCTCCCAAGTGGTGGGATTATAGGAATGCTCCACTGTGCCCAGCCTGGGTCCAATAATTCTATCACTTGGATCATCTCCGAGTTGGATCTGCTGATTGTCTTTTCCTTTGGATATTGATCACATTTTTGATTCTTTGTACGTCAAGTAATTTGGGATTGCAAATTAGACATTTTGACTGTCATGGTGTGTACGCTCTGTTACAGTCCTCGGGAGAATGTTGATTTTTCTGTTTTTGCACCCACCAACCTGGTTAGTTTAAGGGACAAGTTCTGCTGGCCTCAGTGGCCTGTGGTTTCTGCCTAAATTCCACTTTGGAGGTCTTTTTTTTCCCCCCGAAGTCTTTTTATGCTGCTTCTTTGAGTCTGTCTGGGGTGGGGTGGGGGTAACTCAGGGGTGAGGGGGGTCTCCTGTTGGTTCTTACATAGAAAGACAGGGTCTCTTTCTGCAGCTCTCTAGGACAAACTCTTTCTAGACTCAGGGCCCCTTTCCCTATTCCTCTGGCCAGAAAGACAGGGTTTGTCAGAGGCTTAACTGTGTTTTGCTCTGCAGTTCAGAAGCTGAGGCCCACGTGGGGCAAAGTTGCATGAGAAAAGAGAAAGTAAAAACCAGCGGACCCCTTCCCCATTAAAGCCACCTCCTCCATCCATCTGCTCTGGTTTCTTCTGCAGAGCCCTGAGGGGCCTGGTGGTTGTTTCCTTGTGTTTTTCCTGAACTTGAGCTTTAGTTGTCACAATGAGAGATGTTGTAGTGGGCGTCACTGCCACACAGGTACAAACCCCTCCTAGGTCACTTTCAAAGAGAAGAAAAATCATAGGGAGATGAGGCAGTTAATCCAAAACAATTCATTTAAACATTTCTATTTTGCTTAAGGATTCAGATTGTTCCTTATTCAGAGTTCCTCTCTGTCAAAGTTCCCTGCTGCTTGAATGTTGCCTAAGCAGAAACCAGCTGCATTTGTATCACTTCTCTGAACATCGGTGTGGGAAAGCTCCCCACTCTGCCCAGGTTGGCAGAGGAGGCCCCTTGGCTGAGGCTGGGCAGCAGCACAGACCCGAGAGGCAGCCAGAGTCTCCAGTGTGCCCGGGGGCGCAGGGAATTTCCTCCAGGTCCTCACCTTGAAATAAGGAGGTGCCTAGTCCTCTCAGAGGTGGGTGTGTTCTCATGCGCTCCTTCAACTCTATAGTTAGAATTAATGTTGAGACCTTTGGAGGGTTATATTTTTGTTATTCACAAAAACATTTTGTCTTAAGAATCCTAGGGGGGAATACCACAGTACTTGAGAACAGATTGTTTATAAACATGGGTTTAAATATATTAGGAGGACTTCTGGGGGTGGTGGCACATGCCTGTAATCCCAGCACTGAGGGAGGCTGAGGCAGGAGGACTGCAAATTCGAGTTGGTCCTGGGCAACTTGAGATCCCAGCTCATAATTAAACAAACAAATTTGGAATGCAGTTTAGTAGCAGAGTACCCCTGGGTGCAATCTCTAGCACTGAAAAACTCAATCAATCAGGAGGACTTAAGTGTAAGGAATAAAGATGAGGACCTGAAAATGTCCAATGGGTTGGCATCCCCCCCTTCAGTTTTTTATCCCCTTTGTCACCTTAAAATGCTGTGTCAGATCCCTGCTGCGTTCTGCATGTTGGCATGTTAATCACGCAAGGAGTGTCCACATCACAAGGTTAGCCTTAAATTTCCGTGGCCTATCTCATCCCTCTCAAGACTAAGGACACCAAGATAAGAGTAACTAAAGTAATTTTCGGGATTTGTAGGGTCATCCAATTACCAGCCTGTGCACCAGGTCCAGTTCCAGACGCCCTGAAGCAACTATAGTTCTAAACCTCAGCCCCTGGGATGCAGGGAAAACAAGGACTCACAGACCACCCCCTAAGGAGTTCAGCTCCCCCAAGCAAGAACCATCATCACGGGAGCAGAACTGCTCCACAAACCTTAAGGATTACTCTGGAGCTGCAGAGCCGGGGGCGGAAGTGGTCAACCAGACCCCAGCCCGCCACAGCGCCCCGCCACCGATTTAGATAGGCCCCGTTTCCCTGCTAACAGTTAGGCCTGACCCTCTCGGGCGGAGTGAGTGCGCGCCTATTCTCCCTCACTTTCTAACTCTTCCTATTAAGTCCGCCTATGCCTCACACGCACGTGTTCTGAAACCCCTTTTTGCCGCCGAGGGTCAGAAACCTACCCCACAGGTCGCGAACAGGTCCCACGTCCTCTTTCCCGGCCCGGTCCAGAGAGAGGACGCAGAGCCGCGCGGCGCCGCCCCGTGACGTCACTAGGGAGCGACGCGTCCCGCGCGGGGCAGGCTCGGCAGCTTGAGTTCTCCTGTGTAGCCAGGGACGCTAGAAGTGCAGCTCGCTCTGCCCCCGGCTGGCCTTCTCGCCACACTCTCTTAACTTGTGAAGCAGGATATCCCGAATACAGTGGAAACGTTGGTTGCTGACCTGGGGCGGTGCTGAAAATGTTAAGTGTGTGAGGAGATGACCATGTTGTTCTGTTCACTCCAGCCCAGACCGGAAGTGCTTCCTTCAGTGAGGCCTGGAGTGACCGGACGTGTGGGCAGTGTCCGGGGCTCTTTCTGGCCCCCGTGCTGATCCCACCGGCCCTGACACGCCGTTGTTGGGTACCTGGTGGGCCAGCCTGAGTGAGGCTCCATCTGTCTTCCCAGCTGGGGATCCTGTCATGGGCCTCACTCTCCCTCCACGGACCCTGAGCTGTTAGTTCTCTTCGGGAAGCTTTTCACCCGACTGCACACCCGCCCACAAGCGTGCCGTATCAAACTCAGGTTTCGTGATCGGGATCACAGGAGTTGTATGAAGACCCACAAGTATGTATCTGAAGCCGGCGCTCAGGCACCACCCAGGCCGTCAACCCTGCGCCTGCCCTGCCCAAAAAAGGGAGGAAGGGTGTGCGTGGAGGTGGACGTAGTGGGTTGAATTTTGCACAAAATACTCTTTGTGTGGACTTTGTTTTTCTTGTTTTTATTTTTTTTTCTAACGTTTATTTATTTTTCAGTCTTTGTCAAGTTAATTATAAACACAGATTAACAGCCAGACTAATAGACCTAAAAACATATAAAACACATAAAAACAATTATATTCAATCAAGGTACACTTTTAGATACATTGACCATGCTGAATTAAAATAACTTTTATTTTCTATTATCTGTCTTTCATTTTGCACTATATTTATCTGTTGGGTTTGGAATATAAGAGAAACCATACAAAATTTAAATTTGTGTATCTGATTTACTTAATATTATGATCTCAGGGCACATCTGTTTTCCTACAAATGACTCAAATTTATCCCTTTTTGGGGGCAGTTATATGTAAATGCCCCATTTTCTTTATCAATTTATCTGTTGATGGACATATAGGGTGCTTCCAAAATTTAGCTGTTCTGAATCGTGCTGCTATAAACATGGGCATGCATGTGTCTCTGCAAGATGATGACTGACACTTTTGGGAAGATACCTAGAAAGGGACTAGCTGAGTCAAATGGAATCTCTACTTCAGGGTTTTTGTTTGTTTGTTTGAGAGAGGGTCTTGCTTTGTAGCCCAGGCTGGCCTCGAACTCACTTCTATACTCCTGCCTCAGTCTTCCAACTGCTGGGATTATAGGTGTGTACCACCATGCCTGGCAACTTTAGTTTTTTGAGGAAGCTCCATACTCATTTCCATTTTTTGGTGGTTTTTTTTTGTTGGTACCAGGGATCAAACTCAGGACCTTACGCTTGTAAGGCAGCCGTGGCACCACTGAGCTAAATCGCCAGCCCTCTCATGTCCATTTTGGATGTACAAGTTTACGCTCCTACCAACAGTGAAGAAGGCCTCCTCCCCACCTCTACAGCATTCATTATTGTTTGATTCTTTTTTTTTTTGGTACTGGGGATTGAACTCGGGTCCTTGTGGTTGTGCAGCAGGCAGCAAAACCACTGAGCTAAATCCCCGGCCCTATTGTTTGATTCTTGATGATGGCCATTCTTGTTTTACAAATCCAGATTCAGACCAACAAGTAGGTTCTTTTTTTTTGTGGTACCAGGGATCGAACTCAGGGACTCATGCTTGCCAGGCAGATGCTGCACCACTGAGCTACATTCCTGGCCCAGTTTTGTTTTAATTTACATGGTTTGTGTGTGTGTGGTACCAGGAATCTAACTCAGGTCCTTGTGCTTTCTAAGCAGGTGGCAGAAACACTGAGCTAAATCCCCGGCCCAATTTCCATGTTTTGAATGGCCAGTGATGTTGAACATTTTTTCATGTATTTATTGGTCATTTGTACTTCTTTTTCAAATGCCCATTTATTGATGGAGGCTTTAAATTTGGGGGAGTCTAATGTTTTGAGTTCTTTGTAAATTCTAGATACTAGTCCTTGAGTAGTAGTGGCAAAATTTTTTCCCATTCTTTGTTGGTTGTTTCCTTTGCTGTGCAGAAGCTTTATAATTTGGTATGATCCCATTTGTTGATTCTAGGTATTATTTCTTTTTTTCTTTCTTTTTTTTTTTGGTTCGGGGATCAAACTCAGGACCTTGTGCTTGGAAGGCAGGTGCGGTGCCACTGACCTAAATCCCTGGCCCTCTAGGTATTATTTCTTGTCCAACCAAGTCCTGTTCAGAATCTTTGCTTATACCTATGTCTTCAAGAGTTTTACCTATTTTTATCCTTCACTAGATTAAGTGTTTTAATATTTAGATCTTTGATCCATTCTTATTTTAGTTTATTGCAGTGTAATTGCTCCAACAGCAAGTTTTCTGGGAACTTACTCTAGTATTGTTAATGTCATAAAGGTAATCTGAGTGTTTGCTTACAGAGGAAACCCATTAATAGCAACAGTTATGTGACCCTGGTAATATCAAGTAAATCAGCTACATAGTATCCTCCATGACAAATTGGATATTAACATACCATAAGAACCAATTATGTATCACCCTTAAACCTAGAGAAGAAATTTACAGTTATGGTATAAACATTGAAACAACCCAGGTATTGACTTACAACTAATATGTACTAAATGAGATAGCTGTATCTCTGCTAAGGGTAGAAAATTCAGCAATAATTTTATAGAGGTAACTCTCTAAAGATGAATAAAGCTTTATGGTTATACTTTTTTTTTTTTTTTTTTGTACCAGGGATCGAACTTGGGACCTTGTGCTTGCAAGGCAGGCATCAGAACCACTGAGCTAAATCCCTGGCCCCTAAGGTTATACTATTAAAGATTTAGGGGTTGGGAACTGGGAATGCAAGAGGAAAAATTGGAAACCTTAAACTATGATATGAGGAGGAGAGAGAGTGGGACAAAAGATCCTATTGGGCATAGAAGAATGTTTGAAAGGTTAGGTAAAGAAGAGAGAAAAAAACTGATGAATAAAAGATAAAATAAGAGGGGGGCAAAAAAATTATATGGGGAGTAAAAAACGAGAAAACATTAAAGGGGGAAAAATTAAAAGAAGAGGAAAAATAAAGAAAAAGATAAAAAACAAAGAAAAAGGAGAAAGGAAAATTCTCCAAACCCCAATAAACTGGTGAAGAAGAAAAAAGAAAGGAATGAGGAAAAAGAAAAAAAAAAGACACACAAAGAAAACCAATTTCTCTGGGATTTTGAGTGTGGTTTTCTTCTGGGATGTACAACTTTGGGGCAGCGTCCAAGTCAAGACGTCCCTGCTCACGCTGGTACACAAGGAGGGCAGTCAGCCCCCAGGTCTGTGCTGGATGCGGGCACCAGCAGGCAGCCGGAGTAGGGAAAGGGCGCCAGTGCCGTGACTTTCAAATCCAGAGCAACTCAGGCGGGGTCTGGCCTCTGGCCCTAGGGGTGGGAAGTGCGTCCTTTAGCTGAAACTTCTGGGGGAGGGTCTCTTTCCAGCCCACTTCCTGACTGTGGCTGTCTCCCGGGTCTGTTTTGGGAACACAACAAAGTCAGTGCTCAACCCATCAACCCTTCCCTAGAATGGCATCTGACTGAGCACTCTCCAGGGACACGGTGGGTGGTGGGATTGGAGTCACTCAGCAGCTGTTGTCTGTGGAAGGACCCACGGAGGAGCGGAACCCTCTCCCTCCAGTTCACAGCACCTGCCAGCCTTTTCCGCCGCTGAAACTTTCTCCCTGAGACTATGATGTGGAGTCTGCAGCTTTCACTTTGTCTCTGTACATGTAGTCTCCCTTTCCAGAAGCCGGGAGCCACAGGCCGGGAGCCAGGGAGGAAGTGCAGAGGTCTCTTCCCTTTGCGTTGTGTTGTCTCTTCACTTTCTCTAGATTTTCACCACTCTGCAATTTCCTTTTCTGTTTTTAATGCTATGAGGCTGGGAGCAGAACTGAAACAAAGTGGAGGTGCCCACTTTACCCAACATCGCAATGCAGGTTTTCACTAGGGTAAGGAGGCAAGGAAATGAAACTGGAGACATCTAGGTTGGAAATGAAGAAGTTAAACTATCTCCATAGACAGGTGTCATGTTTTTTTTGTGTGTGTGGTATTGGGGATTGAACACAGGGCCTTCACTCTAAGCTACATCCCCAGCCCTTTTTAATTTTTTTAATTTTAAGACAGGGTCTTGCAGTTGGTGAAATCTATTTGCCAGTCCTTTATGGCTCATTGCTAAATTGCCCAGATTGAGCTCATACTCAAAATCCTCCTGCCTCAGCCTCCCAGAATGTTGGGATTACAGGCATGTGCCACCACACCCAAATGATCTTTAATATAGAAAAACCTAAGAATGTAATTAAAATATCTAGAGCTTATAAATTCAGCAAGGTTGCAGGAGATCAGTATACAAAAATCAACTATTTCTATAGACTTGCAATTAATAATCTGAAATTAAAATTTAAAAAACAATTCCATTTAAAATAGCATCAAAAATAGTAATAAAATTACTAAATTGAAAAAAGTATAAAACATTTTGAAAATACAAAACTTGAAAGAAATTAAAGAAGACTCAAATGAAAAAATCACTCTGGCTCTGAAGAATTAATATTGGTTAGATGACAGTATGCGTGCATTCTTTATTTATTTTTGGTTTTTAAGACAGGCTGTCACTGTATAGTTCAGGTTGGCCTTGATCTCACTGTGTAGTCCAGGCAGGTCTCAAACTCAGCCTCCTGAGAACTGGGATTGCAGATATGCACCACCATGCCTGGCATCGTGAATATGATCTCCAGATTTGTTGTCCATTCTGTCATAGTCCCTTCTGGTTTCTTTGCACAAATTGAAAAAAAGCTTATCTGAAAATTCGTATGGAAATTCAAAGGCCCAGAATAACCAAAGCAACGTTGAAAAAGAACTTGGAAGACTCACATTTCCCAATTTCCAAACTTACTACAAAGCTAAAAGGAGACTATGAAAGTACACGTACAAATCAGTGAGAGAGAACTGAGAGACCATCATTTGTGATCAACTGATTTTTGACAAAGATGCCACAATGATTCAATGGGGAAAGAATTGTGTTTTTAACACATGGTGCTGGGACAACACATCTACATGGAAAAGGATGAGGGCAGATTCACCCAAACTCATGCCTTACACTGGTTAACTCAGGTTAACTCAAAGACGTATGTAAGAACTACAGAAATTTAAAAAAGGAATCATAGGCATAAATCTTTATGACCTTGGATTAGGCAAGAATTTCTTAGGTATGACACCAAAAGCAAAAGCAAGAAAAAACCCCCCAAAACCCAAAACTTGGCTTTATAAAAATTAAAAATTTTTTTTGTTTTTTTTTTTTGGTACTGGGATTGAACTCAGGACCTTGTGCTTGCAAGGCAGGTGGCAGAACCACTGAGCTAAATCCCCGGCCCAAAATTAAGGCTTTTGACCTTCATAGGATACCAGTAAAAAAGTAAAGATAGCCCATAGAATAGAAGAAGGTACTTGCAAATCATATATCTGTTAAGGTTCTGATATTCAAAATATATAAAGGTTGTTATAACTAATTATAATAGACAACTAAACAAATTAAAATGGGTAAAGAATCTGAGTGGACATATCACTAAGAAGATACACAAATGGCCACAACATATGAGATGACCAGCATTATTAGACATCAGAGAAGTGCAAATCAAAACCGAAGGACAGCATGTACCATCTCATACCCAGGAGGATGGCTGTGATCAAAAGACAGGAACCAAGTGTTGGTGAGGCTGTGGGGAAATTGGAGCCCTCATACACTGAAGAATGAGGAATGGTGGTTACCGCGGTGAACAGCTCTGTGAACACAGACACAGTAAGACCCAGTGATTCTACTCCTAGGCATATACCCAAGAGAAACAAAAACCTATGTCCCCCCAGACACATGTATGCAAATGTTTGTATCAGCATTATTCATACCGGTAATAATGGAGACTACCCCTCAAATTGAAGAATGGATAAACAAAATGGTATCAATAGGTAGCATATTCTGTGACAGTAGAAAGAAGTGCTGGTACATGCTACAACACAGATAAGCCTTAAAAATATGCTAAGAAGCTGCAGAAGACCACAAATTATATGCTTCCACTCTTACGAAGGTCCAGGGTAGGGAACTGACAGGGTAGTGGATGCTCAGGGCTGGGAAAGGGAACGGGAGTGGGGAGGTGACAGCTAAGGTATACAGGGTTTCTTCTGAGGTCATGAAAGTGTTCTGAGAGTGACTGCTGCACATGTCTGTGAATATGCTCAAAGCCATGAACTGGCCCTCTACCGTGGGTGCAGCACACACTGGTGGCACTTAAGGATGGGCAGGGCCCCTGCGCCTCTGCAGTCCAGCCTCCTGGTGGCATCTCTGGTTTCTCATCCCTGAGCACACTGCTGTGGTGTCTCGGAGTGTGGACGGCCCCGGGACACCTCGGGTGACAGGACAGGAGCCTGACACTCAGCTCCCTGTTGTGAGGTCACAACGTGGGTGTGTGTGTGTGTGCAGACATCATGGACAGCACAGGGCTGGCTCAAGTCCCTCAGGAAGGTGGGGGACAATCTGGATTACTGGGGAGTGGTCAGCGGGCCTGGGACTGCAGCCCCTTCCTGGCCCCCCAGCAGACTCTCTGTGGACACGGTAGACACTAGCAACCCTGTCACTTCCCTGCTGCATGGTGGTCTGAGCCCCAGCCCCACACAGGGAGATGGAGGGCTGGCAGCCTCCCCATGTCCTGTGCTGTCACAATAGCATCCTTGAGCCACGTCCCTCCTTTGAGGGGGACCCTGGGTCTGGGAGGGTGTGTGGGCCCCACTGCCCACCTCTTGGTCTCCCACGTGGCTGCACAAACTCCCATCCCTACCCTGCTCACCTGCATGCGTTCCTTGTGTCCTCACTGTGGTGGGGATGGAGGGATCTCCATGCATGAAATCCATAGCGTTGCACAGGAAAATGAAAACGGTTTTCCTGTGAGACTATTTAAACAAAAGAGCTTGGGGTGTCGCTCAGCATGAGGCCCTGGGTTTGGTCTCCAGTGCCACAAAAACAAGAACAAATGATATTACATCACCAGGTGCACACCTGTAATCCTGGCTACTTGGGAGACAGGCAGGAGGACCACAAGGTGGAGGCCGCCCTGGGCAACTTAGTGAGACCTGGTCTCAGAATAAAAAAGCCCGAAGGGCTGTGCTGCAGTGGTAGAGTATTTGCCTCATATGCACGGGGCTCTGGGTTCGATCCTCACCACGAAACAGACAAATGTGAACTGAGGCAGATGCAGCCGCTCCAGCCTCTGGGTACCACCTGCCACTTGGCTGGGGGCCGCAGTTTTCTGCAAGATGCTGTGAAGTGGGGGCTGCCTGGAGGTTTTCATCAGTGTCATCCTATTCAATGTGGCCATGCTCTGTTCTTTCTCCTTTGGTCTGAGTGTTGTTCTCTGCAAAACTTATGTTGAAGATTTCACTTCATCACAACTGTTTGAGAGGTGGGACTCTCCTGTGCTCCCATCTGGCAGGAAGCGAGTCTGGAGGGCTGGGTGCTTGAGACCCCACCCCCACAACCTCACGAGGGACCAGTCTGGGTCACAGTCTGTCCCTTGGCCGAGGAACTGCGCTGTGCAGGAGCCAGCCAGGCACTGGGCACACACAGGTCAGGTGCCCCATTCCACCCAGGACATCCTGCATCTGGCCCTCCCCTTTCGCTCCAGTCTGTGCTTCTCTGCTTTCCACCCCGCCTGTGGGAGCCCTGGAAACCTAGGTCACTTCCCGTCCCCAGCTGAGCCAGGGCTGGAGTGGGCTTTCAGTGGCTGCAGCCAGGGTTCCTCAGCACCCTTAAAGCTGCTGCCTGTCCCATGGCTCCCGGAGTCTCTTGCCCCTCTCCACCCACTCAGCACGCGCACTGCTGCCAGGCGCCCCACCTGTGCCCCCAGGGTCCTCCTGTTTCCCCAGACCCCAGGGAGCCTTGCTGCCAGGGTACCAACTCTGCCTCAGTGTGTGCGCTTAACTTTGACTTGTGATTGTCGTGGGTGCCATGTCCCCCTATACTGGAAGGAAGTCAGGCCAGGGTCTGGCTGGTACTGGGCTCCTGCAGGCTGGCAGGAGCTGCCACTGGCCCCATGACAGAAGCAGCAGCTGCCAGCCAGGCACGCTCAGCAGGGCCAGGGCATCAGCTCAAGGTTGTTCTGGGCTGCAGGGATGAAATTAAGACTGACAACCTGGTGAGGGGATATGGTCTCCTGTCCTTTTCTTGTTGCCCCAAGGGATGAAGGCTGCCCCCAAACTGTAACCATGTGGCTCAGGCCAGGGCACTGTGGCCTGCGCCTAGCCTGGGCTGAGGGCGGCCCATACTGTGAAATGCCACCAGCAGCCATCCTCTCCTGGGGGTGCCTGCCAGGGTCCTGGAGGAGGCAGACAAGAAGAGGGGTCCACCCTGGACAGGGATCTGGGGAGGCTGTGGCCATGCCTGGACATCTGCCAGGGGCTGTCCAGCTGCGCTGGCCTCTCTTGGGCTGGGCCCTCTGTCCCCTCCATAGGGTGTGGGCCTGGGACTTGCTGCTGCAGAGGGACAGGTTGTGGGCCTGGCCTGGCCAGGCCTCACTGACTACCCTCAGGCTCCTGCAGCAGAATCCAGTGGGTGGAACCCAGGCATTTTCTGCAAAGTCTCCTTGAGGTTGGTGGGCAGAGAGCCCCCTCCTAGCAGACACAGGCAAGAGCAGTGAGGCAGAGCAGCCCCTGGTCCAGTCTGGGAGGTGGCCATGTGTGTGAGTGTGGTCCCCATCAGGAGTCCCTCACCTGGAGACCCAGGTTCCAGCTTCTCCTGAGAAACCATGAGCCCTGGCAACACAGCCGGTGCCCCATGGTGCCGCAGTGTGTGTGGGGCTGCTCTCTGGGCTCCTGGCTTCCCACCAAGGCATCATGACCCCGACCCAGACACCTGGCCTCACTACCTGAGATCTCAGGCTGAGGGCCTGTAGCTATGGGGACCACAGGAAACCACTGAACAATCACAGGCAGCCAGGTGTCTCTGAGAGTGGCTGGAGGAGCACCCTGCCCGAGAGGTGGCACTGTTCAGAGGTGACCGTTGGATTCAGCCACAAGGAGCTGGCCTGCCTTCCGTCTACCAGCAGGAAGAGCCTGGAGCCTGCCCCTCTGCTGGGACCTGGTCCTGGGCTATTCCTGGAGGTGTTGGTCAGGGTCACACTCCAACCTGCCTGCAAAGCCAGGGCCACGTCGGAACACTGACATGCCAAGTCCACGAGGCCACAGGCCGTGCAAGGGCCACCTTTAATACATGGGTTGACCTGCTTAGGATAAGGAAGAGACTCCCTGCTGTTCCTGGTGTCCTTGCAGGTGTGTAGGGCTCTCTTGGGCCACTGCCCTCGTGCTTCTCACAGGCCAGTGAGACACCAGTGAGATTGTCCAACAAAGTAAGCGCCATGTTCGAGGAGTCTTCCAGGCTGTGTGCCTCCTGTCCTGGCTGTTGGTGGCTCAAGAGCTGGTGGGTGGGGGGTGCAGGACTCCCATGGGCACAAGATGAGGCCACACCTGCCAGAGCCGGGTCTTGCTACCCCCTTCAGGTGTCCTTCCTCAGCAGGGCCGAGCCACGGTGCACAGACCCACGGTGACAGGGTGAGGCTGGGACTCCTGTGATCGTCAGTCCAGCAGGGATGGCCTCTGGCCCACCTCCCCTGAATGACAGAAGCTTGAGTCTGGGTGCCAAGGCAGAGGTACTGGGAGGGTCAGCAAATGCAGGTTCCTAGGGGTTCTGCCCCTACCCTGCAGGGAAACTGATGTCAGGCAAGACGGGAGCCTTTACCAGCCCATCACCAGCTAATGGGAGCAACAAAGAAGTGAAAAAGCATAGGGACCTCAAGGCCAGCTGGCACCTTCCCCTCGGGAGAGCACAGGCCACTGGGGTCTGGGGCAGCAGTGAACAGCACCAGGAGCAGCAGGTCCAGGCCGTGGCCATTGCGGAACCATGGCCTCCAAGGGTTTGCACGTTGCCATTTAATCCAGAAATGAGAGCAAGACAGCCATGCCAGGACTCAGCCTGAACAGCGAGGGAGCCGCTCCTGAGCCGTCCCCGATGCTCGAGCCCACATGAGCCGCAGCTCCGCCCAGCAGCACAATCCACGCTGGCCACCAACCCAGACTCTCTGGGCCAGTCCTGGGGAGCCCCCAAGTCCTGTGAGCAGTTGAGTTAGGAGGCTGCCACCAGGTCTGCCTGCCTGGGCCTGACCTTGACAGGGGCTTTTTCTGTGGAGAAAAAAGGCAGGATTGTGACATCCAGAGACCAAAGCAGACACTTCCAGAGGGGGGTGGGCCACGCTAGGAAGGGCGAAGTCAGCCGGGCTCACAAAGGCCAGGGGAGTGAAGCTGTCTAGCAGCCCCTGTGAGGGGCAGAGCTCCCCAGAGCTACAGGGGAATGGAAGGAACATGCAGGAGCTGCCAAGGAGGGTCAAGTCCCGGGGAACTTTCCTAAGAGCCCGTGGCAAACACTGCCCACTGCCTACATCAGCGACTGATGCGGGCTGACCCTGCGAAGGAGCTGGTGCACCTCACAAGTCCCTGCCTGGGTCGAATGTTGGGACATGGCTCTGCAAATGGCAGGAGGTTGCCCCACTCCTGGGAAACCGGGTCCCACATGAGGCCACATGGCCGCACTCCACTGGGCTGGCCCTAGGGTGCCCGTGCTCACCCACCCACCGCTGGGGAAGATGCCAGCATGCGTGTGCAGCACTCCCTCCCAGGACTCGCTGTTCTAAGGATCCCAACACAGGTGAAAGGAGAGAGTGGAGGTACCTGGATGTGTCTCAGGAAGGGGCTCTGAAGGAGCCTCTGGGAGCTCTATTTGTTCCTGTGAGAAGCAAAGGCGAGGCAAATGAGGCCATGAGGCTTGGTTGGCAGGTCACCAGGAGGCTGCCTGGGCCCTGTCCTGAGTCGGGGAAGAGCGGCCAGTCCTGTGTACCCAGCTGCTCTTGGTGGGATGACAGAGGGACGGAACAAGAACCCTCCCATTCAGAAGATCTGGACCAGGCACCTTCAGAGTCTCGGGTCACCCTGGGGTCTCCAATGGGTGGCGTGTCTCGATGGCCAACTCTCGGGGTGTCTCAAGACCCTGCTTCACAAGCCTGGGGCCATGCCAGGATCACAGTTTTTAAATAGACACCCAGGTGGCACTGGTGCCCACAGGTCCAGGAAGTCACTGCAGCCATCAGGAGTCCTGAGGGTCCCGACCCTGGGTGAGTCTGTGAAGAGCTGTCCCAGTGAGTGGCGGACAGCCTGCCAGCCTGGGGCTGTCTACCTCCAGGCCCGCCTGTCCGGGCAGGGCCCCAGGCTCCTAGGCTCCAGCGGCAGGAGATTACGGACTACAAAGGCAACTTCCCAGTGAGGCCTCCCGTCGGGCTGAGGACAGTGGAAAGCTCTGGGGGCACAGGGCAGCCTTGGCAACCAGAGGCAGGGCCCACAGATGGAGAACCCCTGTGCTGGGGCAATCACCGAGCTCAGGGCCCGGGTGTGGGGCAGGGGCAGGACGCAGCATCAGAGTTCACAGGGCCCAGCGTGCACAGGAGAATTGGAGACGCCGCAAGGAAAGAAAACCTGCTGACTAAAAGTCACGTCAGGGAAAGAAAGGGGCTGAGCAAGCCAGGAAGGGTCTATGTGGATGCGTGGGTCACAGCTGCTGCAACAGACCCTAGTACCAGCCCCCAAACGGCTCCTACCCGAAAGGCCTCGGCTTAGCACAAATGCAAGCCACTTTGGGAAGGAGAGCAGGGGCAAACCAGCATCCTGTGTGCTCAAATAAATCAGTGGCGTACATCACAGGCAAAGGTCTGCTCGGGGTTCCCGGGCTCCTGGTACCTGAGTGATCGCGTTCAGCTCCTCCAGGATGGCGTCCTCATCCTCCTGTGTGAAGCTTCCGGCCAACAGCTCATCTATTTGCTGCAGAAGGAAGAGTGGCAGTGAATGTGTGCCAGGCTGAGCCGAGGGAAAGGTGGCCCCTCCTGAAGCAGACAGCCAGTGGCTCTAGGCGCACCCTCGAGAGCAGCACCACTGTGGACTGGGCAGTCTGGCCCTCGAGGGTGGCCGGTCATAGAGTCACCACACTGGTCCTGGCTCTGGCCAGCTGGTGGGGGGCAGGCCCGGCAGTACCTACCCTCTGGTACTCCACAGCTTCCTGCGTCTCGTCTAGGATCCTCTCCACTTCCTCAATAGACATCACCTAGAGAGGGCGAGGTTTTGAAGCTGGCACCTGGCACAATGCTACGGGGCCGTCAGACCTGGCTTCAGAGGCCTGGACCTCACTACCAGGCCCTTCCCCAGCCTGTGCCAACCATGACAATCGTGGACAAAATGAGTCAAAAGTGGAGCTCATTCTCTGAGCGAGTGATGTGGTTTCCTTTGAGTGGCAAGTTTGAAGCAGCACCTCTGCTAGGCTGGTGCCCATGGCACCTACACCCAGTAAGATGTTCAGAAAGGGCGAAAATGACCCACTGGCTGGCCTGCTTGTCAGGAGCACAATGGGGTGCCCTGGGCTGAGCCCCACTCCTCGAAGGACAGTTCCAGTCTGCTTCCCTAGACAGGTGGGGTCTCACCTCTCCAGGAAGCCTCAGAGGTGAGACCCTCACACTGCTCCCCACCCTGCTGCCCTCCCTGTCACTCAGCTGCATGGAGCCAGCCCACCACTGGGAGGTGCCGCTGTCAGGTCCCTGTGACCCCAAACTGCCTGTCAGCCACTGTGCATCTCCCCAGCTGGCTGGACCCCTGCCTGGGTCTGGCACAGACTCCTCCAGGCCAATGGCTGGGCCCGGGGGACCTCAGATGCTGACCAGGGAGCCCAGACTCACCCCACCTGGCCCGGCGAGGACTCACCTGATGCATCTTGTTCAGACACTCGTTTCCCACCTGCAGCCCCTCCATCACCTTCATCTCGATCTGGGTGAACTCAATGCTCTGAACCTGCAAAGAACAGCCCAGTGGTCAGGAGCCCCGGCCGCACTCTGACCTGGGGCAGAGCTCATGGGACAGCACTGCTGACCAGGGTCTTCTGGGTTAGGGTGGCGCCTGTGCTCCCTCCGTCTTCCCCCATGACTCTTGTTTTCAGAGGATGGAGAAGGCACCAGAGACACTCAGAGGATTGGTGACTGTCAGGGGCTCGGGCTAGCAAGAGCAGAGCCAAGCTGTTCAGGGCCCAGCACCAGGGACGCTGACATCGACCCCTTCACCCTTGACCCACTCACACCACCAAGGGTGGCTCCCCCGCAAGGGCCAATCTGTGCAGGCCCCTAAGGCCTCAGATTCCCGGCAGAGGTTCCTCCCCTGCTCACCATGGCCTCCAGGCTGCTGATCTGGTTCTCTGTTCGGTCCAGGAGCTGCTCCCGGTACCGCTTCTTCTTGAGCAGCAGCTTGGCCCGTCTGTGGAGGAAGCCCACGGTTAGGGCGGTGGCTTCTGCTGGACCTGCCCACCCACTCCAGGCCACAGGACGTGCCCACCTCTCAGGCCCCACTCACTCCTTCCTGCCGTCCCGCAGCAGCTGCCTCGCCAGTGCCCGCTCACGCTCCAGCTGCTGTGTGACCCTCTTCTGGTACTGCTTCAGCTTGTCCCGCTGCTGCTTCAGTTGCTGCCGCCGAGAGAGTGACCGAGTCAGTGCCCACTTGGCTGAGCCTTTGCAGGCTGTCGCACACCAGGCTGTGTGGCTGAGAGCTCGCAAATGACCCTTCAGGGGCCAGGCAACCTCTAACACAGTGTCCTCTGTCTAGGAGGCAGATTTGCCTTCTAGGAGACGGGCAGTGATCCTGGGAAATATTCCAGTTGCACAGTTGGGGGTGCACCTGACATCCATCCCCCTGTAACTTTAAGGAGGTGAATCCCTCTCTAGTCAGTCACTGTCCAGCCCAAGCCACAGAAGGACAAGGCTGTGAGCAGCAGGAGCACTCTGGGGTTGGGTGGGGAAGTGGCCACAAGTGCCTAGAAGATTCACATGCATCAGAGATCAGGCAGGCAGCTGACCAGCACCTGCACACACAGCCCACCTGGGGACATCTCCCCATTCTGAATTCATGCTTAGCTTCCCCTTGTACTAATACCCATTAACAAACACGCTGGATGGTGTGCGTGTGAGTCACTAACCACCTTTCCATGCCACCCAAAAAGGATGCACCAGTGTTTGCCAGCTTTGGCCAATCCTTCCCAACTTAAGCCATTTCCATTTTTCCAAATGCTACCATTTCAGATGTCTTTTGGATGATGGGTTCCAGCCCAGGGTACTTCTCACACTCAGGACGATCCCTTTAGGGTAGATTACCATAAATGAATTAAGTCAAGGTACAGACACACCCTTAAAGCTTAGCTGATAAGAAACCACTCCCCAGCACATGCACCCACGCACACAGTCTCTGAAGCTGTTTCCAGTCCTCTCCCCTCCACTGAGCGTTCCTTACAGTCTGGCAGTGCCAGCTACCAGTCTTCCCCTTGCTACAAGGTGCCCACTATTCTCAGACAGTCTATAGACTTCCTCCTCAGCTGTACTTATTGGCAAAGCATTCCCGGAGTAAGCAACTGCATAAGAAACTACAAGTCTGGCCTTCAGAAGGGATTGGAGAGGAGCCCAAGGGAGGCAGTATGGATAGGTTGCTTCTTTGTAAACCAACAGGTCTAAGCAGAGATCACAGACAGCAGACAGGGGCAGGACTTCTTTATGCCAGTTATCTCAGGAACATATAAAGCAATGATGTCCTGAGCATTTGAAACTCCACGGAGGGGCAGACCTAGGTCTGCCTTTCCTGTAGAACCTACAAAGTGAACCTCTGACAGAGAGAAAGCTTTATTTATTTATTTTTGGTACTGGGGATAGAACTCGAGTCCTTAGCTTGCGGGGCAGGTGGTGGAACCACTGAGCTAAATCCCGGGCAAGAGAAAGCTTCATTCGGAGAAAAGAGGGAGGATGAGTTCCTAAAGAGAGGAGAGGCCAGGCTGGGGATTTAGCTCAGTGGTTCCGCTGCCTGCCCCGAAAGCGGAAGGACCCGAGTTTGATCCCTGGTACCAAAAAAAAAAAAAAAAAAAAAATGGAGAGAGAGAGGAGAGGCCTAGGGTTTCCTGCTCTGGCCAGAGGTAGCAGAGGGTGGAGGCTGGACACCGGGGCAAGCCCTGAGCCCCACGGGTTTTGCACCAGCTTCCTCTTAAGTACCCAATGTTGTAGCCATGTTAGCGACAAGACATACCTATCGTTCCTTCTTCACCCCGGGGGAATTTGGTCATAACTTTTTAAACATGAGCTCAGAAGTCAAGGTAAGAAGGCATTCTTCAGTTGTATTCCTTTCTCTGTTAGTACAAGAGTAATCTGTGTTGTTGTTGGTAAAAACTTAGGGAAGCACCAGAAAAGGCCAATCTGTTCGTGTCTGGGGTACCTCCTTCCTAACACATTTTTCTATTCGAAAAACTGGTCATTCTGCACACGTTCCCCTAATACATCATTTGGTTCTTTTCCTGGACTCTGTAACTGCCCAGGAGCTCTGGGAAAACCCTGAGCCTGCAGGTAGGAACTCTGTCCTGTCCGTCGGGGCGGGGACATCAGTCCCACAGACGTAGATGAGCTCGGCAAAGCCCTGTCAGTGTCTGCGGGCAGGCCGAAGGGACCGGGGGCTCTGGGGCCAGGACAGCACCGGGCACGGGCGCGCGGCCGGAGGCCGAGAAACTCTCAACGCAGGATGGCCCGGCCCGGCCAGCAGCGCCAACCCGCCTGCCCGCTGGGGACCCCAGTGACCCGGCCCAGGAGCCCCAGGCGGCCCCCAGCAGACACCCAAGGCAGAACGCCAGCGCTCTGTCCCTGTTTTACCCTGAAGCAAGCGACCAAGGCCCCGAGCTCTCCCACCCCGTTGCTAGCCCCTCACCAGGATGGCCTTGTCTTGTTCGGTGACCCGGCTCTGCTTCTTGCGGCCGAACAGATTGCCCATGGCGGACCCGCGACCGGCCGCCCCACGGTCGCCACCCTGCGGCCACCGTACTCACTCCCCCTCCCTACGGCGGCCGCGCAGGGCCAAGAGCTGAAGAACGCAAACCGCCCACAAGCTCTGCAAGACTCTCCGGCTTCACTTCCCGCAGGGGCTCGCTGGACCCGCAGAAGCAGCTGGAGTAAACCCGCGTTAGTCCGGATGGTCTTACGGACGCGCCGTGTGCGCCCTGCCGGTGTGGCTGAAGACCAAAACTCTGCTCCCTGAAGTGCAGGGTTCCTGATTCAAGTCCACCGTCGTCGTCCCCCCCCCCCCCGGGCCTTCAGGAACTCCGCGGGCTCCGCACACAGATGCGCGTTTAGTGATGTCACATCCAGCGTCCCGACCCTAGAGTGCTGGCTGGAACGCCGTCCAGCAGCCGTTCAGCACCGCCCTTCGTTCTGTGGAATCATGCCTGCTCCCGGCAGAAGCCTTCCTCCTCCTTTGGGGGATCATAAACTTTCCTGGGCCCTTTGGGGCCACGGGGAGGAGTCACCCTGCAGCCCTGTGAGGCTTCAGCTGCTGGGACGGTTGCAGCTGATTGAATTTAGTCATACTCGGGGATTGTCTAAGGTCACGGACTCTAGACCCAGGGTAAGTTAGATGGGGTGTGATAGGCGCCTCACAACCATGGCTTTCCAGTCTTTGCCGGTGGCACTAATCTCGGCGGCTCCCAAGGGATGCAGTGTGGCCCAGGGTTTACTGTCTCAGCAGGGAGGGGAGTCCTTGGGCTTTCTCCAGCCCGGCTTCCCCTGAGTGAGGCAACAAAGCGAGTATGCGGACTGCTGCGCCTTCTAGTTCAATTATACATTCCAGAACTGAGGCACGAGCTATAGGAAGGGTCTGTGGCTCCCTGGCCCCACTGAGAGGCAAACGGGCTAAGCCTGAAACGTCATCTAATCCTCCCTTAGCCATGCCATCTTTGTCCCCAGGAATGAGCATCCATTGAAAGCCAGTGCCTCGTGATTCCTAAGCTGTTTGTGCATTTCTTTCCCCTCTGTCACAGTTACTGTGGTCAATAGGTGCAGGACCTGCTGGCCTAGGGGTGGCCATTTTGGTCTTGAAGCAGTGCTGCAGTGCTCCAGGTCAAGTCCACTGCGGTGACTCAAGTCAGGTTTGGCCACCGGACCTGGAGTTCTGTTTCAGGCCAAGCAGTGTTCTAGTGGGCTGCTCACTTATTTAATTCCAGGGATCCTCTGATTAGTGGAATTCCCCCACAGGCCAGGGCACAGGGAGCACCAGTGTGTCCCGCTGCCTGCTTCAGGGCTCAGCTCACCTTGGCCTCAGTGGTTAGCTATTGCCTCTTGGCCTCTGCTGCTCTGGGCTCCCATTGTCCCCAAGAAATCAGGGAGCCCTCTCAAGAGTGGCGCCCATCCCCCACCAACTCCACCTGCCAAGAGCATCAGTCACAGAACTTTCCAGCATGTGAGGTCCCCACCCACATCTGGTTCTTGCACCCTAGTGAAAGCAGTGTCCTCAAGGTGTGTGGTTGGGATGTGGCCTTGCAGGCCACCCCTGACAAACTGGTTCAAAGTCCCTTTCTCTGTGAATCTCCAGATTCTCTCATCCACACACATGGCGGACACTGGTGTCTCATGCTAACTCCAGGCCCTGTGGAGTCTGAGTTTCAGTCCATCAAGGAAGGCGTGGGGGACCCTGGGGAGGGTTGGAGCAGCGAGTTCCACCCCATCTGAGTTCTATTTCAACCTCCTCAGTCTAACACCCTAGAATCCACTTCCACACATATCCCCAGGTCTCTGCCAATATATAGTTGAAAAATCTGTGAGTTCTTGTAGTCTATAATCCAGGATTTGGCAAACTACAGCCCATGAGCCAAATTTGGCCCAGAGCCTATTTTTTTGTACAGCCCATGAGCTAAGAATGGTTTTTATAATTTTAAAGGGTTCCAACACACACATATTTATGCAGTAACAACACTGAAAAAGAAGAGGCAAAAGTTGGAGAACGAGCAGGTGGACAGAGGCCTTTAGTGTCCTACAGAGTCTAAAATGCATCCTCTTTGGCCCTTCACAAAAAACTCCCAAGTCTCTGCCATGAGCTGTTTCCTGCCGTCACACCCTGCACCTGGACCCCAGGTTGACACCTACCACTGGTCTTGCAGCAGAGGGGGCTGTGGAGGCCACTGAGGGGGAGGGAACCTGGGGGATCTGCTGCAGGTGGGCTCAGGAGAGGGTCCCCAAATGCAGGGTGCCGTCCTCTCGGCCACTGCCATTTGTGGCAGCAGGAGAGGAGGTTTTGGGTGACCTGGGAGGTTCCAGGTCTGAGCCTCCTCTGTGAGTTCAGGGTTCTGGTCTTTCTTTCAAGGCCCTAACTTTCAAGTGAGGAAACTAGCAAGGGTTGGAATTCAGCTGACACTGTGATCACGTATGTGGACTTGGGTTTGGTGTTTGAGCTTCAGCAATATGGGCTGTACAGGTACAAGAAGTAAGAGATCCTCGCTGGGCGCAGTGACACACATCTGTAATTCTAGCACTCTGGGAGGCTGAAGCAGGAAGATCACAAATTCAAGGCCACCCTGGGCAATTTCGGGGCCCCACCCTCCAGTCCTGGCTGGCATCCCCACTGTCCCTTGAGCCCCAGGGCACAAGCTTCAGGTTGCATTGTGTCATGCCTGCTCCCTTCAGGATGATGCCCAAACGCCCCACGGGGCAGGAGCATCCATTTTCTGTGGGCATGAAGCTCAGTGTAGTGGATTAACTAATGGTCAACGTGGGACGCCCTGCTGAGTTGGATCAGTGTGGTCTGGGCGTGGAAGACCCACCTGAGGATTGTTGCCAACTGCATCAAAAGAACAGGAGGGGAAGATCTTCGGCTGTCAATTTTCTTGGAGAAGCTTGGCTCGGCTGGTTTTCCTAAGGGGAACTTGGCTGTTCTCGTTGTTGGAGGAGCTCAGGTCCTTGCTGTTGCTGGGAGTGGTGGCTGCTCTCGGCAGGGGAGCTCTAGTCTTCGCTTTGAGCAGTGCTTCCTGGCTCCAGTGCAGGTCCCTCAGCCTGGTGGAACAGGTCCTTCACCAGTGGCACAGGCTTTCTGGCCTCCACCACTGGCCTTTGGGTCTTCTGGGTCCCGATCCTTGATACGGACAAGCATGAGACATTGCTGTGGGATCCAAGCCCTTGGCTGGATTCTTCGAGTCTCTAGGGTGTGGACAGATCTCTGGCACTCCTCAGCATTCAACTTTTTGGGTGACTATTATAAAATAGTCCCGTAAATTATATGTCCTGTATTAAATCTATTACCTCGCAAACCCTGACTACAACACTCAGCAATGTGTTCACGCCTGAGGTCACAGCCAGAACCTCTCCAAATCGGATGGTCTGTCTCCCAGGACAACTCCTGTCATCTGGTTCCAATCAGGAGACAGAAACTGCGCTGGTCATCTGAACAGGAAAATGTGATATAAAGAGTTGTTACCAGAAAAAGATGTTTAACTATGATCTAACTATGGATTCTAAGGAATCCAAGAATATCAGCTCCCATTTCTAGGGCCGAGGGCACCCAGGGGAGAGGCTGTGAGCCAGGAGGAAACCGCGAGCCAGGCTGCACTTCAGTGCAGAGTGTGGCAGCTGCAGGAGCTTCAGCTGCCCGTGGCGACCCCAGCTGCCAGCAGGGCCAGCCAGGGCCCCCTGGAGAGGCTGCTGGCCCTGAAACCCACAGAGGGGCGCGCATGGCCGGACACTGGAGGAGGCTGCAGAGTATCCCGTGGGTGGCTGAGAAGGTCACCAGAGTGTTGGCTGCAGCAGCTGCACTACAGGGAACCAGGAGAGGGGGAACCCCGAAGGGAAGCCCCTGGGCCAGTGTTGCTCAGTGGTACCGCATTAGCTCAGCCCGCAGGGGCCCCCAAGTTCCATGTCCAGCATGGCAGACAAGCAGAACAGAAAGGGCAGCCCTTCCCCTGCCAGGCCTCCCTGTGGCTCCATGCCCTCTGCAGCCAGTCTGAGAGGCAAAGAGCCGTCCTCACGGAGCTGAGGGCCACACACTGTGGGCCTCCAGGTGCAACTGACTCTCAGAGAAGGCCACGGAGGCCAGAGGCTCCCTCCTGGCATCTCAGGCTGCTCCTCCTGGGAACTCAGGGGTTCGGGGAAGGAGCCCATCAGTCCCAAGGGATGCGCTCACCGGAAGGGGCATCGCTCTGTCCCCATCTGCCAGAGCTGCCACCCCACGGTGCAGGGGAACCTTCCCCAGGAGCGCTGCCTCGGCCCACATCTGTGAGCTCAGAGAACCGCTCAGAGGCCTCACACAGCGATGGATAGCTAGGGCGATGGGGCAGGTGGCCAGTGCACATGAGTGTCTCACGGTGAGATTGGGAACACCTGTGTCGTAGGGGCCTTCTGCAGAGAAGCCCCTGGCCCTGCCCATCAGGAGCCACTCCTAGCCCTGGTGCCCGCTGCGCTGGGGTAAGAGCTCGTGGCTCTCCATTAGGGTATTTTGTGTCCTTTCCCAATCTCGCACACCAAGCAAAGACTCCCTGAGTTATATCCCCAGCCCTTTTTATTTTGAGATATGGTCTTGCTGAGTTGCCCAAGCTGGCCTCAAACTTGTGATCCTCCTGCCTCAGCCTCCTGAGGAGTTGGGATTACAGGTGTGCACCACCATGGCTGCCTCAGATTTTATTCTTTAATGGTCAATCTAGGCTTTACTAAACTGTCCATGTTTTTTTGTTTTTTTTGTACCAGGGATCGAACTCGGGACCTTGTGCTTTTGAGGCAGGCGGCAGAATCACTGAGCTACATCCCCAGCCCTAACTGACCATTTTTTTCAGCTCCAGGGATACTCGCCTAACTGGCCAAGACCAAAGGCCCTGGCAGCATTACCCATTCTGACCACTGCTTGGTGACCATGCCCAGCCTGCCTCACCCTCTCAGCTATCTGGGGACCTGGTCTTGGTACCAGCGTCTCCCACCTTGATCCCCAGCCTGCAGGCTTCTCACTGACAAGCTCCTGGGGGATTCTGTGAGGACGTGTGCTTTGGGGAGAGCCATACTCCTGACCATTTGGTGTCAGCGTTCCTGCCGCCCCAAGCGTCCGGAGTGACATCTCTCCGTGTTGGGCCTGGACCGGCAGTGTTTCAGCCGAGTCCTTGTGAGCCCGGGTTTCCACACTGGATGCGGCAAACTGTCAGCTTCTCACAGGGCCCCAAGGCTCTGAAATCCAGGGCTCCGGGGCTCAAGCCAGACCCACAAATCCAGCCCTGCCTCGGTTCTGCGTCTGTCCCCCCACCCCCAACTCTCCCGCAGCAATTAGGGCCAGGGATTTAGCTCAGTGGTTTCGCCGCCTGCTGTGCAAGCGCAAGGACCCGAGTTCGATCCCTGGTACCAAAAAAACCACCACCACCAACAAAAAACAACAACAAAAAAAACTTGAAGCGGAGGAGGTGGGCTGTGCGTCAGATGTTTACGCATTTCCCCAGACTGGGCTCCACCTCTCTCCAGTGTGGGGTCTGAGGGGCTCCCCGATGGTGTCCCTGCTGCAGGCGTGGTCTGCAGGCCAGGGGAGGCTGTTTGGGGGGGATCAAGGTCAGGTCCCCCAACTCCACCCCAGCTCTTCCCGCTCTGTGTTCTTCACATCAGCGGCCTGGGGAGGCTGAGAATTTAATTTACCTTGTAATTCTACAAGCAGCAGGCTAAAGCCTGGGGAACGATTTTCAGATACAATAGTCCCGCTACAAGCAATCTGATTTTTTTTTTTAGTAGTCCCACATATTTTCTGGTTTTCTCACCCTGGCTTGAGCTGAGAATTTAAAGCCTCTTGTATGTTATTTTAAAAATGGAATCTTCCCAGGGCTGGTGGAGCTCAGCAGCCTACCCTGCAGTCCTCCCTGTTCCGATTCCCACAGCAGGATGATGTATTTGCAGTTGCTTCTTGGCCTCCTAGGTCTGGCTTTCCGGAAAGACCCCACTCCCAGCGATGGCGGAGTAGGGTCTGCCACATCAGGCCCAATGGCCACTGTCCATGCTGCCCGGTGAGGCTGCACAGCACGGTGGGCAGGGTGGTTGGGCAGCTGAAGTTCCCAGTGGAGCCGTTCCAGGCTGTCCCAGCTCCTGGCTGTGGCTGGTGATGCCGGGCTCCTTGGTCTGTAGAAGCACTGCCCCGTCTGCCTCCACCTTCAGATGGCAGACAAGCGCTCCCTTTGTAGGACACCAGTCACTTGGAAGAGGGCCCACCCTGCTCCAGGATGGCCTCATCCTAACTAATTACCCTATTTCCAAGCCAGGTCACATTCTGAGGTGTTGGAGGCTAGGGTTTCAACAGGAATTTTAGGGGCACACATCTCACCCCCATAACACAAAATCGTCACCCTGTCTGATCCTTCCAGGATCTGCTTCTAGAAGTGGCTTCTGGCACTTAATACCCTGCCACTCGAGGTTGCTCAGGAAAACAAGAAGCTCTGGGCTGTCCAGCAGGGAGTTATTTGTGCAGGGACTCTGGGAGAATTGGAGGAAGGAAGGCCGGAAACCTGTCCCTGGGACCTGGTGGCATTCAGAGACAGGAACAGCCGGAAACTGGGTGATGGTCACGGCTGCCTCCACTGCCAGGGAGGATGAGTGGAGACCATTGTGTAATTGCAGGCCTGCCAAGGAACAGCGGTAGGGACTCCGCTCTCTTCCCCCTTCCTGTCTCAGGGGGAAGCTGTCCTGGGACTCTGCTCACAGCTTCCTGCCACTGGAAGGCAGCACAGAGCTGAGCTACCCACAGTCTGGAACACACAGGAAGGTGAGGGTCAGGGGGGAAGGGAAGGTTTCAACCAGGCAAAGGCATTTGGGTGGCCAATGGATGACACCCAGCCCAGGAGGCAAACACCGGTCCCTGTGGGGAGCAGCTCTAGACACATAGGGGTTTTTTTTGGTACCAGGGATCGAACTTGGGACCTTGTGCTTCCGAGGCAGGCACCAGAACCACTGAGCTAAATTCCCGGCTCTAGACTCATAGGATGGCTTCTTTCAGTAGTGCCCGAGGCCCACTGGGCTCAGGCAAGGTGGGGAGGTGCTGGCAGCCCCCACGAAGGTGACCAGGCCTTCTGGGCACAGGAGCTGCCTGACAGGAGACCTGACTTGCTGTAGGCCCCATCTCCCAGGAAAGCTTGTGTGTGGGTGCAGAGAGGCACCGCCAGTCCAGTCAGCTGGGGCTGAGCGTCCTGCCCACGCCAGAGCTACGCTGCAGTCAGGGAGAGCAGGCAGCTTCCAGTCACAGTGTGGAAATTGGAGGGAAAGAACCATGGCTCCTCCAGACTGGTGCTCCTCTGACCCGTACCCCTCATGTGTGTGGCATGCTTGGGGTGTGCTGATACCTGGCTCGTGCCAGGAGACCTGAGGAAACTGGAAGTGGGGGCCCCATCTGTAAATCAAATATGCGCCTGGTGGTGGTGGGTGTAGGTGGGGTACAAACAGGGTGCAGGCAGGATGCAAGTGGGATGTGTGTGGGGTACAGGTGGAGTGTAGGTGGGATGCAGGTGGGGTGCAAGAGGATGCCGTGAGCTGTGCAGTGTTCATGGAGAGCTGTGCAGTGTCCAGGGTTCCTGGCGGGGTCTCCGGGGCATACTAAGAAGGTGGAGACACAGGCAGGAGAGAAAAAGGAACGAGTCAGTCCCAGGAACATTCTGGAATAAATCAAAGGAATCAGCAAACCTTCAGGCTTTGGGTTGGGCCCCCAAAATGTTGACGCTGGAGAGCGAGGGTGTTGGAGGGACCAGCTTGCTCTGCACGCTGCCTGTGGGTGGCCCTGGGGGCCCGCCCCGTGGTGGGCGGGGCGGGGCCGCACTGGCGAGGAGGAGGCTGCTTGGAGGGAGGTCCAGGAAGGCCCGGAGGACAGCGGCTTGCTGGTGACCCTGAGGACCTGCGGAGTGCGCCAGAGTGAGGATACAAGCAGTGGGAGGTCTGGGGCAGGGAAGACGCAGCGAGGACCTCAGGCGCCCGCCTCCCGCTTGGCAGCCTGTCCCACTGGGCTGGCCTGGCTGCGCAGCTGCGACACCCGAGATGGCCACGTGGTGGCGCTGTAGGACAGGCAGATGCGACCGGCTGCGCGGCCGCGCCATCCTGTGAGCTGGGACGGCGGGCGAGTGGGTGGCTGGGCACTGACACCACAGGGACCGGAGTCGGAGAGCCAGCGGTGGGCCATGGAGACCAGGGTGGCCACAGGGTCTTCCCGCTATGATAAAAAATACCTGAGCGGGGCCGGGGATGTAGCTCAGTGGCACCGCACCTGCCTCGCAAACACAACGTCTTGAGTTCGATCCCCACTACAAGAAAACAAACAAACGAACAAACAAATAAATATACCTGAGCGCAGGCAGTTTATAAATAACAGGAATCCATTTCTCACAGTCTGGAGGGGGCTGCGGCTCTGGCTCTGAGGTGATGCCTCCCTGGCTGTGCCCTCACCTGGAGGCAGAAGCAGGTGTGGAGCTGCTGTAAGGGCTCTGTCTGGCAGGGGCCCTCCTGCCCCAGTCACCTCTGAAGGCCCCAGCCAGGAGCTTCACATTCAAACTGCACCCCTCACCCCTGCCCCTCTGGACTTGCACCAGCGTGGGGTGAAACTGGCATTCAGACCCTGATGTTCCAAGACGTGCCTGGGTGCTCTGCACGCAGCTTGTCTTCCTGTCCCGTGCTGTCATTTGTTTTAATTGAGCAGAGATTCCTGGAGCATGCAGGTAACCATTTAACAGCGTACACCGTGGTGTTTACGGCACTCACAGTGTTGTACAATCTCCACCTCCATGACATTCTTTCACCCCAGCAAGCCCCCTGTGCCCTCTGGGTGGGTGGTCACCCCTCCTTCCCTGCCTCCCCAGGCCCTGGTGACCACTGCTCCTGTATGCCTCCAGGGTTTACCTGTTTTGAGTGCTTTCTAAAACAAGACTGAACCATGTGTGACCTTGTGTCTGAGCTCTTCCACTTGCTCAAGGGTTCTTCTGAGAGTTGTTCATGTGGTAGCAAAGAAGTGCGAATCCTCCAGTTCTTCCCTTTTCACTATTGTCCTGGCTGTTGGAGGCCTTGGTAGTTCTGCATGAATTTGAGGGTTGGATTTCCTGTTTTTGCATAATGTGCATTGGAATATTGAAAGGGATGTGAGATTGTTAGGTTACTTTGGGGAATACTGCCACCTTACCGTAGTATTGCTTCTTCTGATCCATGAACATGGGATGTCTTTCCCTCTATTTTGGTCTTCTAACTTTCAGCAGTGTTTTGTACTGTATTTCCCTGAAAATAAGCCCAAGTTAAGATCATCACATAGATGCATTTAGTATGTCCACTGCCACACTCAACAGATGCACTGAATTATAAAATAATATTAACATATAATTAAGTATAAATAGCATTGACATTAATACTTAAATGGGACTGGGGATTTAGCTCAGTGGTTCTGCTGCCTGCCTTGCAAGTGCAAGGTCCTGAGTTTGATCCGATCCCTAGTACCAAAAACAGACAAACAAACACTTAAATGATAATATAATTTATTTTGTAAATATCCAAGCAGGCACCTTTGGATGCAAGGTAAATGTTTATGTAAACAGATGAACTCGAGACTTACTGCTGAGCAGTAAGCACACAGCGCACAAAGAACGTGGGCTCTCGATAACCAGTGGACATGGTCGTGTCTAATGTGAATCTTCGTAACTCAATACATCGTGTGTCATAGTGCATGTACTTAATGCACTCGCGTGAAATAAAGAAGTGCTTTCTGAGTTTTGGTGCCTGCAGGTTTTCTTCGCTTTTGTGTGGCCCACCATTCTTAACTGCGTCATTTTTGTTGCCCCTCCTGTCCTGAACGTCTTCAGTTCACGCTGATTAATGGGAACTTTGGGAAGCCAGCCTGCAGGAGGTTGTGACGGGTGAAGAACTCATGGGATGAAATCACTGGCAGCTGCAGGGCAGGTCCACTGGGAGCAGGCTGCGTGGACAGGAAGAGAGCCCCGTGGCTGCACAGGAGGGCCCGGGCCAGTGGCTCCCCGGGAAATGGAGTTGCTAGAGATTCAGGCTGGAATTTGGGGTTTGGAGTGATGATGATGCTCCAGAAGATGCTATGACTTTATTTGAATAAATGTAGATTTTTGTACATAAAAAAAAAAGACATCCCCTAAAAATAAGCCCTATTGTGTCTTTTGGAGCAAAAGTTGATATAAGACCTGGGAAATACGGGAGTTTTCAGTGTGCCTATCTTTACTTCCTTTGTTAATTTGCCCCGGGTATTTTTTTTTTTTTAATCCAAAATCTTTTTATTCACAGAGCAAGATCCTGCATTAGTTCGTTCTTTTTTTTTTTTTTTGGTACTGGGGATTGAACTCGGGTCCTTGTGCTTGCGAGGCAGGCGGTAAAACCACTGAGCTAAATCCCCGGCCCCCTGCATTAGTTCTTGCAGCCTCGGCTGGCCGGTCTGCCTCTGGTGCACTCAAACTTTCGGCCCTTGGAGCAGACGTAGGGTTTGGTGTGGCTGCACGGGGTTCCTGGGGCCTTGCCGAAGTGCCGGTACGCCTCTCAGCCCTCGCGCAGACCAGAGAGCAGGACGGTGCCGTGGCCCTTGGGGGAGTCCAGGGCCAGCTGGTCAAAGGTGAGGATCTTACCCCCAGCGTTGAGGATGCGGCTGCGGGCCCGGCTGCTCACACGCAGGGCACAAACCTTCAGCTTGGGCACCTCCAGAACCCACACATCATCCGTCAGGGTTCCCACGACCACAGCTGTCTTATTTTCCCGGCCAGGAAGCTTCATCTTCCGGATCATTCGGGAAAGGGACAGAGGTGGCCGATTGGTGAGACTCATGAACAACCTCTTCAGCACAACCTGGTTGAAGGTGGAGTTCGTTCTTCTGGCCAGAAACCTGGACAGCTTGACCAACAGCCTCAGGGAGATGTCCTGGCTCTTGGGTTCCTTGCGACAGACCTTTCGGTCTTTGTCGTGGCGGATGTCAACTCCCGTGATGGCGACTCCTGCTCCTGCCCCGGCTAGCTCATTCCTTCTCATGCCATTCATTTCTTTGCTCCCTTTTCAGATTGTTCAATGCTGCTGTATCATTTGCTTTATTCCCCCACCCCCCCAAATCCTGTTAAATAAAGCCAGGGATTTAGCTCAGTGGTTCCAGTGTCTGCCTCGCAAGCACAAAGTCCTGAGTTCGATCCCTGGTACCAAAAACAAAAATTCTGTTAAATAGCAAAAACAATAAATAAATGTATGCATGCATGCAAACCAATGTGAGTGAGTTCCACTTTGCCCTTGGTTGTGGTTGTCACTGGCCTGTCACCCTCCCTGTAGCACCTGGGGGAGTCACCAGCTCCCTTTCCAGGTCACAGGTGTCCTGTGTGTGGTTGGGGCTCTTGTGGCCGCCTGAGTTGGCGGAAGGACCTCACCTGGGCCTGCCAGTTGGGGGATGGCGACAGCTCTCTGGGCACAGTGAGCCTGGCCCTCCTTGTCCAGGACCCTGCTGGGGCACAGAGCCCTCAGCCCTAGGTTGGAAGCCCCTGCCCCTTGCTCCTGACTTCCTGGGTCAGAGGCTGTGGATCTCACCCCCATGGCCCACCCTCCCTGAGCCCCTTGGGCCAAGCCTTCCATACCTACCTCCCTTGCCCTGGGTCCATGGGGTGGGTGGCCAGATGGCTTGAGGTGCCCTACCTCCTCCCACAGACCTGCCATCTCGTCTGTCTCATCAGGGCGGGGTCTGCATGGGGACCTTGGAGGTGGGTGGCCCTCTGGTATCTAGATGGCACCTGCCCATGTGATGGTGACCCCCAGGACTCAGACTGGGTGGCAGGATGGACCAGTGGTGCTGGCATTGGCCTTAGAGGCCAATGCTGGCTGGAAGTCTCTCCTCTCCAGGAGGGGGCCCGGTGTGGTGAGCGGCCTGTGGCTTCCCTGGCCCTGGAAGCTGACTGTGAGACCTCAGGCTTAGAGGAAGCTGCACAGTCCCAGGCAGAGAAGACCAGGTCCTGGGGGTAGCAGGAACTCCTTTCTCGACACCCTTAGGCCCAGTGTGCCCTGACCCAGGGCTGGGGGACAGGCAGGGAGGGCAGTGGAGCACCAGACAGGTGGGGCTGAGGCCGTGTCCTAAGGGACACACCTGGGGGCTGCCACCAGCTGCTGAGGATGAATGAGCAGATACCAAAAGGGTCACCCACCGGCTTCAGCTCAGGGGGTGGCTGGAGACCTCTCAGGATGCTGCTTTTTCCTGCTCTGAGTCTCAGCCATGGGGGCCTTGCCCCCCTCTCCCCTGGGGTCCCCAACCTCACCTCTGTTCACCCTGCAGTGGGCAGCACTTGGTCTCTGAAGGTGCTGAGGCAGCAGACACAGAAACGGCTGGGCTGACCCTGGGACAGGGGCTCCAGCTGTGGAGCATCACCGAGTGTCCTGGTGTCACACTGAGGATATGGATGACTGCCGTGAACATGTCCCTGAGCCCAGGAGCCTGAGACCCTTCCCAGCACCTCTGGCCTGAGAGCACCAGCCCACCCCACCGCCTGTCCCACACCAGAGGATGGTGGAGACCCAGCCGGGAGTCCCTTGTGGCCCTAGGCTGGCTCCCAGCCGTCACAGTGCCCCGTGGTGGACTCGCGGTCCCAGGTGCTTCCTCATCCTCATCTTGGGTGGGGGCTCTTGGGCCCGTGTCGAAGGAGCGCGGGTGCCCAGGTCACATGGCAGCAGATGGGAGCCTGGTGCCACTCCTGTACACAGCTGTTGGTTTGGGGACTGTGGGGCCCGGAGGGGCCGGGCAGATGAGGCACCGCCTGGGCAGGGTGGGGGCTCTGGTTCGGCCAATGGTGGGGAGGAGGTGGGCAAGTATAGCAGCTGGGCCTGCAGTTGTCCAGGGCCATGGTGGCGGCACGGCTGCTGTAGGTCAGTGGTGGGGGCCGAGGGCTCGTCTTTCCCTCAGCTAAGCAGACACAGACAGGGTGTCCAGGCGGGAGCCCTGTGGCTGTGCTCTCAGAGCCCCCCATGGCCGTGCAGACCTTTGCTGACCACACAGCCTCCACCAGACACTGCGCTGTTCAAGCTCACAGCACTTAAATCCCATAGTCATTGTCCCTACCTGAAGATGAGGAGACACTGGCCAGCTGCCGTGACGAAGGCAAATCTCCAGTTGGGTGTGGCTGAGGCACCCGTGGACAGTGCTCCAGGCCGCAGGGGTCTGTCACCATTGACCGGGCTCCCAGGACAGGAGTTTGGCCCTCACGGTCCAGGTGAGGTGGGCTGGGCTGGTCCTCCCGAGGCCTCTCCCGGGCTTGCAGACCCTGTGTCTGTCTCCCTGTCTTCTCATCCGTACGCCAGTCAGACTGGATCAGGGCCCGAGTGGCCTCTGCAAAGGCTGTGTCTTCAAACACAGCCCTGTTCTGAGGGCGGGGGACACCACTTAGCCGCTCGCCCCGGCTGCCCTGCCCCTTTCTTGTCCTGTCATCTGTCCTTGGAGGGCTTCTCCATGGCCTTACTTGCCTGACATGGAGGCACTGTCTCACTTCTGGGGACTCATGGGCTGCCGACCAGCCCCCTGACTGAATCAGTGATCCCCCCAGGAAGGAGACGCAGACAGGGGGATGCATGGGAGGCAGCGATGGCCCCTCTAGCAGGTGTCTGAGGCCCCACCTGGTGAGGGAGGCCCCGAGGATGCTCTGTGGCTCTCCTCAGGACATGTCCCCACCCTGCTGTCCCAGCACAAAGTCCCTCGCCTTCATCGTGGCTGTGCGGCCTGGCAGCGGCTACAGAGGCACAGTGTGGCCTTTGCCTCCCTGCTGGACTGGCCCCAGGCCCACCCCATTCTCGTGAAAACTCAGTTTGTACCAGGTCCTGCTGACAGGAAACCGGCGCTAACAGGAAAATCGCTGCTCTTCAGGTGGAGCTGCGGCACTGCCTGAGCAAGGCCGGGCGTCTAGGTTTCTATGGCAACCACCTCCTCGCCACCTTCCCAGCCAAGGTTCAGAGCTGAGGACGTGTCTCAGGGAACCGCTTACTCACAGCCTGCCCTTGCCCACCACACCACGGCCCTGGGCTTGTGGCCGGGGCGAAGATCTTTGGCACATAATAGCCAGCACCAACCCAGCCAGCTCTGGAAGACAAAAGCCATGGCTGCGTGACCCCTGGAAACCTGGGCTGAGGACCCTGAGTCTCCATGGACGCTGCCAGGAGGGACGACTCTGGGGTAGACAGAGGGATGGTATGCAGCATGATGCCTCTAGGACATCCATAGCCCCCCCGGGGACACGAACATGTTTGTTACCTGGCAAAGCGGGTTATGGTGCTGGTCAGCTGCCTGCAGCACAGGGAGACTGCTCAGGACTTCCTGGGTGGCCCAGGTCAGCCAGTGTCCTGCCAGGTGGAAGAGGGAGGCAGGAGGGTCTGCGTCAGAATGAGGGGTTGTGAGAAAGACCACCGGCCGTTGCTCGTTTCAAAGGGGAGGAGCCCAAGGAGCAGGGGCCCTGGAAGGTGGAGCGGCCCGAAAGCACATCTTCCCCTAGACAGCAACGTAGCCAGGCAGCACCTTGACCCGACCCAGAGAGCCACCCTAAAATCACAAAAAACTGGGTGTGAAGTAGGAAGAGCAAACAGACCATGCAGGCTGGGTCTTCCCAAGGGTGCTCGCACCCGAATTTGGGTCTTAGTTACAAAACTGGTGCCTGGCAGGGCAGGCACAGAGGCTCGGTCACCCAACGGCGATTTCTGCTCGGCATGGACAGGCCAGGCCCATGTGCCTGTGTGGAGGGGTCCACATGCAGAGTGGCCCATGCCTTGGGGACCGCACTAGGTGGCCGGAACATTTGCAGAAGACCTAGGCAACTCCCCGGCCTCCCACCCGCAGCACACAGCCACGTCCCCAGCAGGGTGGGCAGGCTGCCTAAAGGACAACACCACACAGCCAGCCACTCCTGCACTTCTTTATTTTTCAACAGTTTATTGTTTGCCATCGCTTATAGTTTCACATTTTACAATTCCATGTTTTCTCAAAGTTGTTTTCAATTCTCATTTTGGTAAAATAAATAGAGATAAAGGAACTCTAGGTCACTGCTCTCTTGAGCCTCGGTTAACTTCATGATTGAATTTTCGCATCCAGCCTGTGAAGAACCAGCCCACGCGGCAGCTTGCGGACACACACACCATGCCAGGGGCTCTGGGGCTTGAGGAGGGAGGGCCTTGTCACCCCCAGAGCCATCTGTACTTTACCAGTGGTGGTTTGTCTCAAAACAAAGAGAAATGCAAGTTAGGCTGGAGTGAAGCTGACCCACCCTGAGGCAGCCATGGAGGGCCGGCTGCTCGGCGTCTGTGGGTGGCGGCCCCCGGAAGTTTCCAGTGTGTCACCCACTGGAGCACCCGCAGAGCTGGAGGAACTGGTCAGGACCCTCCAGGACTTTCTCGACTCCAGGCTGCTTGTTCGCCCACAACAGGGGAAGAGTCTTTATCCAGAGCCTTCTCCTGCGGGAGTGCACACGCCCTGGGGCAGCAGAGGCTGTCTGGTCTCTCTCTGGTCTCTCTCGTCTAGGTCTGCCCAGTGCTGCCTGCAGGACTCCAAGTACCCAGAAGATGCTTTTGGCCAAAACAGAACCATCATCCACTGCACAAGGGACCTGGTCCTCTGTCTGGGCTCTGATTCCTGATCCCACTGTTCCTGGCCGCCTATTGGCACAATCAATAGTGCCGCCTCACTCCTCCATCTCTGGAAGATCCTGATTCCCAAGGAAAATGGAAAAAATCCTTTTGGAAACACCATCCCTGCAGTTGTGTTGTTTGTGTGCAATTGCTCAGCAATTCCCTGTGCTCCTTCTCAGGACTAAATGGTCCACACGGCTTCCCCAACTTGCACATGTGGTCACACGTCCACACACGTGCCAGACACATGCACGGAGCCACCAAGGAACTTCTGCATTGCAGGCTGCAGAAGGTGAGCCTTGGTCACACAGCGTGGGGGCTGTCGCTACCCACAGACCCTGCGGCCTCACGGTGCCTCTGCATCTGTGTGGATGACGAGTGTGCCCATGCGCACACGTGCCTGTGTGCAGGCACAGGCAGGGGACTGCTCCGTGGAGCAGCCGCACTCCAGGTGCGCTGGTGAACTGGGCCCCACCTCACCTGTCCAGCCAGGCAGAGCCCTACCCTGCGAGCACTCCACGTGGAGGCCCGGTCTAGAAGCTGAGCCGAGGGCCTGGCTGTGCAGGCCTTTCCTCAGACTCAGACGCAGCCAGGGACAGGGAGGCTTCTGAGGCCAAACGGCTGCTTCCTCCCACACTCACCGGCTGCCCCTGCCTTTCCCTCCCCTCCTTGTCAATCTCCAGCAGCACCCAGCCACTCTGAGGGGCTGGGAGGAGAGAGGGCCGGCCGGCTGCCCTAGGCCCACAGGACCTCAGGAGGCTTCTCCACCAGTGCTCGATCTTTTCTGTAGCTAATGCTCTGGTCACATGGAAAATAAAACAAATGTGTCCCTCTTGAAAAACCTCAGAAGAAAAACAGGCCCGAGGAGACTCAGATATGCTGCGACACGCCGTGAGTCCCAGGTGCCTGGGTGCTGGTTCGGGGCAAGAAGAGATGTCAAGCCAAGGCCCTCCCCAACCTGGACTTTGGGATATTACAGTGAAGACAGAAGGAAAGAAAGCGTAAGGTCCCTCCTCAATCGGCAGCAGCTGAGGCAGGAGCCGGCGGCGTGGGGCACTTCGCCTGGAGTGAGTGGATTCACTATGTACACGATGGCCGCGGCCCAGCGGGAGCCCTGGGGTGCTGCTATCTGGCCCGCTTCTCCACTGAGTACACGGAGATGTAGTAGTCGTTGCTTCCCACGGCCAGATGAGGCTGTGAGGGGAGAGAGGGAGACATGAGTCGGGCGGCTAGGTGGGGCCACGGAGGGTGTGTGCAGGGTCACAGCCTGGGGGGGCACGAGGGAGCCCTCCCGCTGCACTCAGGACAGGCCCCGAAGCCGCCAGTTTCTAGCAGGGATGATGCATTGCCACCCTCCGCAGTGGGCCATCTGCATAGGACCCACACTTCCCTGCAGCTTCTCTTCACGATGGCCCCACTGGGACAGCTCTGGGAATCAAATGCGCTTCAGCTGAGAGCTGCACGCAGGCTCCCATGCTGCAAGAAGGCAGGCGGGCAGCATCCTAATTTAATCACACAATAGCCCACAACACATGGCTCGACTAAGTTAGGCCCGGTGCTCCTGCGCACTGATCTGTGGTTGCCTCATGCGGAGCCGGAGCCTTAGCTGCCTGGGCCTTCCCCAAAGGTGGGGTTCGGGGACCCAAGGACACTCCTGTGCTGTCTTCTGTGCTGTCTGCTCTTTCCTGAGACAGGGAGAGAGGGGCCCAGGGTACAGGCATCACGCAGATGGCCCCCGACTGCTAAAGGCACCCACTTGTCCACACCCCACCTCTGCCCAACCCTGGCCTGTGGCACAGACCCAGTGTGGGTGGAAGGCCAAGCAGCTGATGGCCCCGACTCGCTGGCCCATGAAGCCATCGTAGTACTTGATGTTATTGATCAGCTCCCCATTTCCGTTGTAGATGGCAGTGAACTGGTTCATGGAGCCACTGTAGGAAGTAGAGAAACTCAGGGTGTCATCTCCTGCCTCCTTACAGGGTGGGCCCAGAGGCTAAAGACCGAAGGGACTGGGACAAGGAGGGGAGTGGGCTGGCGGCAGGTGGGGCCGAGTCAGGGAACGGCAACTTGTCTCTTGCTGTCCTCACGTGAGGACTTGGCTCTGCCCCAGAAAGGCCTCACAGGGCCCGAGAGTTTGCTCTGGGCGGGGCTGTGGCAGGGAAGGGCTCTTCTGTTTTTGTTGCACAATGGTACAAGTTCAGTCCTGCAGAAGGCACGAGGGCAGAGAACCCCACCATGCTGCCCATGGGCTCTCTCCTGGCAGGGAGACGGGGGACCTACCAAGCGATCAGGTTTGCCTGCGGGTGGATGTCCAGGGCCGTCAGCCCCTTCACGATCTGCAGCACGTTCACGGACTCGGGCATCCGGGGATCGAAGAAGCGAACATCCCCATTGACACTGCAGGAGAGGGCCACAGTGACGCCTACGGGCAGGGCCCTGGGGACACCCCTAGAGCCCCTGGGGGCCTGGTTGAGGAGACTGTGGCATTGAGCATGTGGGGCCTGATGCCCATTTGCACACATACTGCTGAAGACCACGCCCACCTGGACACCAGTGCTGCCCACAGACCCCTCCCACTGGGCCTGGCAGCCAGGGCCCTGCCAAGTTCCCAGGCCCAGAAGGCCAGTGCGGGATGGGGGTGAATGCCCCGGCAGGACTGGAGAGGGGCCGTGGCAAAGGCACAGGGGGAGGGATGCATCATTTCCGGTCAGAGATGTGACTGCAGCTGGGGCCCACGGGGTGTAAGAGGGGCGAGGGAGGCCCTCGACCCCTGCGTCTACTTCCCACAGGTGTCCATCCCAAGAGTTACGTTTTGTTTTTATATCACAAACAAAGGAGAAAAGGGCATGTCTTTGAAGAGATGGTGGCTTTGTGACCATAAATTACATTTTGCTGTCCTGTTAACAGGCAAATAAATATTCTCTGCTCTCAGCACAGTATTTACCGAGCAGCAGAACTGAATTTATGTGCAGAAAACAGCTCAACTCGACAGCGCAACAATCCTGCTGGGCACTGTGCCTGCAGCTGCCCGTGGCCCTGCGCCCCACCCCCACACATCTGCCTGTGGCTTCCTCTGCTTACCGCCGGCAGGCATCTGTGCTGCCCCTAGCCCCACACCCTGACCTTTCTGGCCAGTCCCTGAGCAGGAGTCAATTACTGCCCTCAAATACCAGCACTCCCCAGCTGTTTAAATACCAAGGACACGTTTAAATGGAGGGAAAATAACATTTTTACAGTCAAACGCTGCACGCGCCGTGGTTACCTCACGCTCACAATGTGGCCCTCGGGGTGCTTCTGCAGGTAGGCCTTCACCACCCAGGCTGTGTGCTCCCGGTAGGTCATGACGCGGCTGCAGGGGAGGAGGGCACCATCAGGGCAGGACTGGGCAGGAGGCTGGGTAACTCCTTCCCAAGTCATGGAGCGGCATGACAGCTGGGCTGGTGTCACAGAGTAGCTCCACCACACACGACGGTGACAGGTCTCGGAGGCCACACACGTGGCCTTAGGTTGAGGCAGGGAAAATGGGGTTTGTTGAGAGCACCTAGGCTGCCTGCCTGGCACTGTCCATTTCCCACACATGGCTTTCCCAGTCCTGCTCCAGTGGGCACTCTTGTGCTCCCCTGGCCTGGCACTTGGCTGACCCCTGAGCTACTGTCGGACCCACACGAGGAGGTTACCATTAGTCCTAGAGCAGCTCAGTGAGCAGGCAGCCCTGTCACTGCTGGTCAGCTCCGGAAGCCTCTGTAGGAGGACTCTGGTACAAGTAGAAGCCCCTAGCCCCAGTGGTGATCAGGGAAGAGATGCGTCCTTGGGGCAGTGGACAGTGAAGGCAGGCATTGCCTCCTCGGTCCTGGCCACCAGGCCCTGGTGGGAGAAGGATCCTTCCCAGTGGGTTAGGGCCCAGGGCCATGCTGACCCCTGGAGTCCCTCCCTGGCCCTCAGGGCCACCCCAGGACTCTCCAGACTTTGTGGGGTCAATTCCAAGTTTACTTACTGGGCAGGTGGCTTTTTCTGAAGAGGGGAGGGGGCGGAGAGACAACGGGCACTGAGTAAAACTCACCCTTTTGAGGTACCTGCCAGGGGTTGTGCCCCCACAACAGCTGCTTTTGGAGGGCAGTGTTCCCACAGTCCAAAAAGGGACAGACACTCCCATGGAGGGGGCCCCCGACCAAGGCTGCTCTGGGGAAGAGGGCGCATGGCCCTGCAGCTGCCCTGGCTGGCCAGGCCTCAGGTCCACACTCCCTCCTATCCCCAGCCCCACCACTGCCTAAAGTGATGTCCCAGCTCAATTCTTCCTGAGGCTTCTTCAGCTCCCCCTGGCTGCTGCCATGTGGCTGCTCCCCTGACCACGGTCTGCACCAGGTCGATTTCCAGGAGGTGGGGCCAGTACTGTCCTCACCCACTGCTACGCCTTGGCCTCAGTCCAGCCCTTTGGCAAAGAGGCACTGGCTCCAGCTGCAGTGCCCACACGTGCTCATAACATGCCCAGGAGCAGATGTGATGTTCTGCTGAGGCCCTAGAACTGATGGCAGGTGTCCTGCCCAGATCCTGCCTTGCTAGCCCCACTCCAGGCCACAAGCAGAAGCCACTAGGCCTATCCATGTCCTGTCCCCCTCCCTGGGCCGTGGTACTGGCCTGTGTGGGACATTGCTGGCTGGAGCTCCCAGCTGGCCTTGTGCTCCACCACGGGCTCCTAGGGGAGGTGTCACATCTCTCTAACCCCATACGGCACCGGGGAGGGAGGCAGGTACCCTACCATTCACTGAGTGCCATCCTCCTGTCATAGACACGGATAGAGCCATCGCCGAGGCCAGCCACAATGAGTGAGCGGTGGGAATCACAGGACAGACTTGTCACACAGCTGTCTGCACCCGTGGGGATATCCTAGGCCCAAACAAAGAGCAGTGAAGATGAGGTGTGCTGTTGCCGGCAGCACCCGCTTGGACGCATCCATCTCCCTCCTGCCTCTGTCTTCACTGCAAGGGGCTCCCCAGGACTCAGTCCAGCTCCGATCTGTCTGAGCATCTGGCCTGCACCTCTGCCCACCGGCTGGGCCAGGCGGGGCCCAAGAGCTAGTGGGGGCCTGCAGGCACCTCTGAGACACCCAGGTCTTGGTGCCAATTAAACTTTCCAACAACGCCTCCCTCCTTCCTGAAAAGAATGATGAAGCATATTTTGGCAAGGAGGAGCCCTCATCAGCTCCCTCTCAAATCTCCTAATTAGCTGGGGGAAGAGCTGAGCAGCAGCTCCCCTGTTCCCCTCAGTGCCCATAAATGCTGCAGAAGGGCAAGAGCAGTGATGAACACCTGGCAGGAGAGGGTGGGAGACAAAAAATGGGTCTCAGGAGGGAAAAAGTGCTTTTCCGATTATATTGGGGACACCTGAGAGGAAATCCACTCCTAAGGAAAACAGCCCATCCAGGTGAGAGGAGGAGCCTCTGACCAACGCGCCCCTCACACCCGGATGCAATCAACACCTAAGGGCACCCTTAGTCTCAATGGTGACTCTATAAGAGCAGCTGCTCAGAGGTGTGGACACAAGCCTGCAGGTCAGGCAGGGAGGAGGCCACTTTCTGGGTGCCACAGCTGAGGTCTGCATACTCGCTTGGGAAACGAGCCCTGAACATCTGGATTGTCACACTGTACTGTCAGGAAGTGGGAAGCTTCATCAAGACTTATTTCCAGACAGGACAGAGGGGATGCAGTGACCTTGGCTGCAGAGCTGCCCAGAGGAGCCACGCAGCTTCTGACAGCTGTGGGTAACCAGGCCCTGTGTCCCCCAGTGCAGGGCACAGCTCATTCCTGTCAGGTCCACAGCTCTGCACACAGCCCGGGCCTCAGGTGGGCAGGTTGGGAGAGGCTGGGTTGGTCTGCAACTCTTTGGGAATCAGGACGAAGGATGCCTTTGGACTAACACCCCTCAGGCACTGCCCTTGCAGTGTCTGTGCTCCTGCCTCTCCTCCAAAGGAGGTGGGGCCAGCTGGATTCTACTGGGCAGCTGCATGGCCTTCTACTGCCTCTCCAGGGATCTTGGGGATAACCAGTACACTCTTCACTCTTTATTAAAACTGAAGATAAAAGATGCTCTGGGGGCGGGGGGCGGCTTAGTGGTAGAATACGTGCTTAGCATGCAGAGGCCCTGGGTTCAATCCCCAGCACACACAGACACACACACACACACACACAAAAGGATGCTTTAAGAAGCTCACAGTGAAAAATTAATCATTCTAATTTAAAATATTTCACCCTACTGATTTCTGATATTCCCTAATTTGCAGATACAACAATATTTGAAAATAATTAGGATTAGCATAGGCTTAATTATACTGCAGTGCAAGGTCAAAGTGCCATGATTAATGCATATCCAGAGGTAATTAGTTCCAAGGGTGTGGAGCCAGGTTCTCTCCAAACAGCACGGCACCTCCTTCTCCACCTGCCTCCCCAGGATAGCAAGAGGCAATTGCGAACTGCCCTTGGCCCAGAGACCATGGTATGGCTGTCTACGTGAGGGCGGTATTTCTTTTGCGGAGGGGAGCAGGACAGTCTGGTAGGATGCGGTGAGGGGACCTGCACAGTGACCAAGTGCTTGCCAGCCCACCATGCTCACCTGCACCTTCGTCTCACGGTCTGTGTCCCAGATCCGGACGATCCGTACATCCCCTGAGCTCATGAGCAGGCCAGTTTCTTGCTCCCAGTCTACCACCATCCCAGCTCCTGGGGAGGGAGACACAGCAGGAGATGGGGAGCATGCAGGCACCAGGCAGGCTGGGGGTTTTCTGGGCAGCCACTCACCCAGCGACTCCAAGGAATATCCGCCAGCCCTTAGCCCATCAGGTGGGTCCATGTGCCCCACGTAAGCTTGGGCTGGGCTCTCAGTATACCCTGAATTCTGAGCCGCCTCAGAACCTGGCTACCCGAAGGCATCTGCCAAAGGAGCAGTAAGATCGAAAGTCCTTTGTCCAAGACGTGCTTTCTGGAATGCTGGGGCACAACTTGCAGGTCTGGTGACCTCAGAATGGCCATGATGGCACGAAGATGAGCCCTTTCCTGGTCACATCAAAGCCCCAGGACCCCAGCTCTTTAAGAAACAGAAGGAACTCTGCACATGCCATGGGGCAGCTGGACTGGCCAGCATTATGGGGAGGGGACAGAATACAAGGTTGGGGACATTGGTGGACAGAAAGAATGAAACAAGGGCTGGCAGGGCACAATGGTGCACACCTGTACTCACAGCTATTTGAGAGGCTGAAGCTGGAAGATTGTTTCAGGCCAGGAATTTGAGGCCAGTCTGGGAAACACAGAAGATTCCATCTCAAAAAAACAATAAAGGAAGCAAGAGTGCCTTGGGACTGGTCAGGAGGGACCTGCACCCTCACATAGTGGCCTCTATTTAAAACTATCTTTTGGAGCTGCCAGGGATTGAAATCAAGGCCTTACACATGCCAGGCCAAGGGCACTACCACTGAGCTACACTCTCAGCTGGCAAGACTTAAACACAGGTATACATAATTTAAGACACATGAAAGAATACAATAGAAATAAATGCTTGTGCCCAAGACCTAATAGTTGCTAAAATTTTGTCTTTTTTTTTTTTTTTTTAAGAAAAAAGGTACTATTTTATTTATTTAAATTTTTTTTCTGGGGATAGGGGATGGAACCCAGGGCTTTGTGCATGCTAGGCAAGGGCTCCATCACTGAGCTACTCCCCAGCTCAGAAAGTACAGTGTTGGACATGGGATCACGGTGCCCTCTGTCCCAGATGAGTGTCCGTGGGCAGTGGATGTCTCCCTGGGAGCCTGAGCTTCTTGGTCTGCATATCCACGAACTGCAAGATGTGCCTCCCACTCTTCAAAACATTCTTCAATTGCAAAATGGAGTCTATTTTCTAGCAACTTGCTTTTTTCCTTTAGAGTTCAAGGATTTATTCAACCCAATACAAACCGACCCATTTAGACCACATTGCATTTCAGTGCACAATCATCTTAGCTATTCACCAACGTGGGAAACCGCATGACACCCAGCAATGTCCTCATGTGCCCTGTGTGCAGCAGGAGGAAGGCCCTAGGAAGGGAACTGCCGGCCATGCATGCTGCACACGTCTAGTCTCTCTGGGTGCGGCCATCTCAACAAAGAAAACAGACAGGGAAGAGAAAAAGAAAAGAGAAGTGTCCACGCAGCTCTGGCTGTGGGATTCTGGCCTGTGTGGCCACCCGTGAGGACACAGGCCGAGGTCCAGGAGAGTGGCCTGTGTTCTGGAACAGGAGGGGGCCTCCTGCTGTCTGTTGGGACTGGTGTCTGGTGTCTGCGGAGGGAAGCAAGGAACCCCAATAACCGACGAGTGCCCACTGGCCTTTCCCTCGCCAAGTCGTCCCCAGGGAAAGGTGCTGCAGGAGGTACACCACCACACTGTCGGAGGAGCCCTGAGGTGCGGCTGAGTGCCAGCCTTGGCGAGCTTCCCTGGGGCTGTTCTGCAGAGCGACTGCTGGCTCCACGCAGGCCGACAGCCCATGCCACCTTGCTGGACAGGGGGCAGTTGTTCCAGATTTCTCAGCAATGCCAAGGCCTCTCCAGGACCAGGGCTGACCTACAGACAGTGGCAGCAATACTCAGGCCGCCAATGACAAGACCCGGCACCCTGAGACAGAGTCTCTGACACCCTGCTCACCAGGGCATGGGAGCTTCAAGTCATGTGGGAGCGCTGGGCTTCTGCCTGCCCTTAGCCCTGGCTGCCATAATGAAATACTATAGACTATGTGGTTCTTAGTTCGCAGTCCTCCATCACCTCCCAAAGGCCCTATCTCCATTTCATTGACAGTTAGGGCTTCAACAAATGAATCTGGGGGACACACTTAGTCCCTAACATTGCTCTTGGGAGAGAATGTGGGCTGGGTGGGGGGCCAGGACGCCAGGTGGGAGTTCATGCCTCTCCCAGGGAAGCCACGTCAGACCCCAGAAGAGGGGTCACTGGGGTAGCCCAGCCCCAGACCAGGACAGCGAGCACCCAGGTTTTTCAGGTGGATGTAACCAACTGGAGTCTTCCCTGCCAGGTGTGCTCTGAAGACTGTTCCTGCCATGCTGCTCTGCTGTGCGGCCTCTTTGGCAGGTTTTGGTTGACAACGAAGAATGAGGGCACACTCTGGGAACTTCCAGGGCATTTCCTTAGCTTTATCTGACCTGGGTTTGCTGTCCCAGAAGAGGACCTCAGATCAGTATCACTATCAGGACGGAAGGCAGTGCCTCTCCCCTGCCCGGCTTCTGCATGGGGCCGAGGTGCAGCTGGCCTCCCTGAACCCTTCTGACCATCTGTATCGTCTCAACCTCAGGACGAGGAAGGAGAGGCTGTCCAGTGCTGGGCAGTGGAACGTCCTCTTTTTCCTCCTCAGAGCATAAAGCTTCAGAGCTTGTTCACAGTCTCTGTCTCCACAAGACTGGTGACAGCCCCAGGCCGGCAGCCAGTCCAGAACAAGCTTCAAGGCCTATAGCACCCCCACCTGAGGGCCCTGGGAGTGTGGCCTTGAACTCATGGGGTTCCTGCCTGGGCACAGTGTCTGTGCCTTGGGGTCCTCCCTCTGCTTGCTTCCTGGCTGTCCCACCAATGACTATTAACAGCTGGCCAAAGCCCCAGATGCATGTCAGCATTCACATGCTGAGGTGAGGTCCTTCTCACTGCTCTCCGGGGCCACTGTGGTGGGATAGTCCCTGCTGCTGTGTCATCCTGGCTGCCTCCAGCTGCACCCTGGGAATGGAAATATGCCTGGCTCTGATAGCAGCATTCAAGGATGGTTTTGATCTGCTCATGGCCCAAACACTTGGCCCAGAGGGCCCACTGCTACCCAGCACCAGCTCTGGATATCTAAGGGTGCGACCAACTGCGGGAAGGATGCAGCCAATCTGCCAGCTTCTGCCCGTCCCAGACCCCATAGACGGAGGAGGTCCTTTGGCCTTCCTTTAGGATCTCAGAGAAGTAGTTTTGCCACATCTTTCCCACCTCATCTCCTGTCAGTTTTGCTTGTTTTTTTACATTTTTAAAATTTATTTATTTATTGGAACCGGGGATCGAACTCAGGTCCTTGTGCTTGCACAGCAGTCGGCGAAACCACTGAGCTAAATCCCCGGCCCCTAATTTTGCTTGGTTTTTTTTTGGTCTGGAGATTGGAGATTTAAGACTCTCCTTAAAAACTTACAGAGATGGAGAGAGGTCAATTTGAGTTTTCTTAACCATCTTTCTTTCCTTTGAACTTTTAATGTAACAGTTCTCTACGGTACTAAGATGTGAGCCCAGAAGGGCCATGGGACATGGCCCACCTCCATTCCTATACATCTGACATCACACAGCACCCGAGGCTTGTGCTAAGCCAGCTGTGACTCTAGGACAACACTAAGGGGCCATTGAAAGAGAGGCTAGGACAAGAGGGTGCCCACTGGAAAGCGGTCCCCCTGTAAAACGCAGATTCTACAAATCAGATCCAGAACTACATCTGTGCCAGATAAGCAAGGCGCCACTCTTATAACTTGCCTCAACAGTACGACCAGAGAAAGACCTAGTTTTAGTTCTCAGGATCTTGTTAGCCTGCCTTTGACACTGTGTATCTGCGGGCAGCTGAGATACCAAACTTATATGCCATGTTTCTATGGCAACAGATGCTTCAAGAGACTTTGCATAGAATTCTGAAAAAGGATCTTTTTTGAAAGCTTAGATGGGGAACAAATTTTATTCTGGACCATCTTCCTTGGGCAGGTCCTGTGGGTGAGGCTCACTTTGGAGCGCACCATGCCAGGAGCCTATGAGGCAGCTTCAGTGACATCCATGCTCTAAAAGGCTTATCCCTGGGTCATCCCTTGTTCCTAGGCCAGTGTGAGGTGACTCAGAGCCTCCTTGGCCACCAGGAGACAAGGCAGCAGGACGGGGAGGAGAAAGGGGGCTGGAGACTCAGGCTCCACATCTGCCTTTGGGAATGAGGAGCCCGGGGGGTAACCACAGCCCCTTGGTTTCAAGGAAGCATCCGGAATCCCGCTTCTCGGGGGCTTCCAGAGGCAACTGATTCGCCCAGTGAAACCCGCATGCTCACAGGCTGATGTTATGTTAGTGTTTGTTAGGTGACACAAGGAGGGGACAACACAAGGGGTGGAACAAGTAAGAAAAGCTCTGGCCCTAACCTCCTCCGGCCTCACAAACACTCAGGCCTACAGATGTAGTTAGGCACAAACAGACCTTCCTGGCCAGATCCAGGAAACCAGGCTATGGCTCTGACGCCAAGGTAAGTTGATGAGACAAAGCAAAATTAAGCAAGATTAAAACAAACTAGGATACAAGAATAACTGGCATAGACAGGGAAAAGGAGAAAAAGTGACTTCTGGACTAGCACCATGGCTGCCTCAGCCAGAGGATGCCCAGCTGCGGGATGAGGTGGACACCTGCCAGGCAAATGTAAACAGCCAACTATCAGTGTTCTTGGGTAAAGAAATGTGTCTCTCTATATGGGAAACTGGAGGTGCTGCCCCGGAAGACGTCAGAACTTCCAGTGCTTCCTCTTCCGTGACTGTGCTGAAGTTCCCGTGGTCAGGTGAAAGGGGCCCCTGGCTGGGAGAAGGTGCAGTCAGGGGTCTGCAGCTAGACATGCACACAGTCCACACAGACAAACTCTGAGAGGGGCCTGGAGAGCCTGGATAGCTGCGGAACAGAGCCAGGGCTACTGGCCAGAGCAGCAGAGGACAGTGCCTCTGCCGGGCCGAATCTCTGGGCCCAGATTCAGAAGTCAGCCTCAGCTGCTGCTCAGAGGCAGAACAAGAAGCCTGGGGGTGGGGCGTGGCCAGGGAGGCTTCCGGGCTCTAGATAGAGTACAGCAGGGGCTGGAAGGGACCAGCCCAGGGTCGGCCTTTCTCCAGAATGGTAGGGCAGAGATGGAACCATGAGGTCCAGGGCAGGCCTCACAGGGACAGCTGACTGGAGGGGAAGAAGGCCAGGTCCAGCAGGATGAAGACTAAGACCCAACTCACTGGTGCAGAGAGGCACCTGCGGGGCCACCGCTACTCTTCACCTAGTGTCAGCAGGGCGTGGGAGTTAGGCTGGAGGGTGACGGCCTCATGGTGCAAATGCCCTAGGCCTGGGGAGGCTCTGGGAACCCAGAACCCAAAGGCCTGACTGACACACTGGCCCTCTGGACTCCTGCAGAGGCCTTCCTGAAGGGCTGCGGGCACCTCCCTCCTCTTAAGCTGTGGAGTGGCACAGGGACATGGAAAGCCACCCAGCCCACTGGCCTCCTCTGCCCGGTGCAGGTTACCACTCCCCAGGGCGTGCAAATAGGCACAAGGAGCACATGACAGGTCCAGCCAGTGACAATGCTCTCCAGTGCCTGAGGACAGCCCTGCCCATGGGCACTGCCTCCAACCCAGGGCCACGCCGGAGGCTCGGCAGGGCACTCAGATCCCGGAGGTTTACGTACTCTCGTGGCTGGCAGGGGAGGCTGCTGGGTGATGCTTTTAAGGATTCTGAAGTGACAGGGAACAGGCCCGGAGGCACTGGAACTGCATCTCCTGGATTAGGGAAAACGGGGGTCCTGGTACTCATTCTGCACCTCCTTCTCCAGGAGCCACGGACCCACCTCGTGTTGTTGGCAGCATGTCTGAGAGCCCCTGCCATGCAGTTACCATCTCTGGGTTCTTTTCCAAGTCAGCAAAATTCTTCCAGACCCTGATGGCACCATCATCTGAGGAAGAGAGAGGGAGGGACATGGCCCTGTGCCCTGTGCTGGCCTGGTCTGGCTTGGCACAGGGGTCAGACCCTGCCCTGGAGGTCATGCCCAGGCCTATGCCTCAGGCGCAACCCCCAAAATGCAGCACAGAGCTCTCCGTGTCCATCTCCACCACTTTGTCTGCAGATCCACATCTGGGGAACAGGAAACCAGCACCCAAGCCAGAGGAGACCTGTGACCTCTGGGGCCTCTGCAGGCTGCAGAGCTTGACGTTAGCCAGCGGGGCAGCTCCTCTTGCCCTGAGCTCTCAGGACTGGGCCTCCCTCCCTCCCTGTGGTGAGGGGCGTGGTCGGAGCTGAAGACCTGGCCAGGCCTTTGTCTCCCTGGTCTCCTAGTCACTCGGTTCTCATCTTGGGGTCGTCTCTACAGAGGACACGAGGTTCAGGGGCTTCACTCTTGTGCCCTGCACACCATCAGTCTGAGTGTCTGAGGGAGTCTCCAGACTGTGCTTCAGGAAGGGTGCCCTCCTCCCTGCTCTGTACGGCTCACACACGTCCTCTGGCACCTGGGCAGGGACGCAGGGTCTGTGTGTGGTATGAATCTCTGTGCCCAGGAGCCCACTCTGACCCCACTGACCTGAGCTGAGCTGAAGCTGGGCCTTTACCCCACTGAGCTCTCTGCTCTCTGATGTCCACCTGGCGGTGAGCATCCCTGCCAGGAACCAGACCCTTCTGAGGCCCCTCTCCAATGCCCCCAGCCCTTGGTGCTCAAAGGTGCTCATGTCTGACCTGTCCTAACCCGGCTCCGTCTCACTGGTCCCTCCCTGCTGCACATGGTGTCCTCTCAGCTGCCCAGTGCCCAGTGTGGAGGACAGCTTTTACCCTACTTGGGCTGGAGGTGCACTACGTGGAAGGTGTGGCTCCCATTCCTCATAGTGATGCTGGGAATAGGGAGCCAATGCTTTGAGGGAGGAGCCAGGGCCAGTAGTGGGGTATACACATGTAATCCCAGCACTCTGGGAGGCTGAGGCAGGAGGTTCTGGAGTTCAATCCAGCCTGGGCAACTTAGTGACTTGGCTAGAACTTGTCTCAAAACAAAAAAAAGGCTGAGGATACAGCTCAGTGTAAGGCCCTGGTTTCGGTCACCAGTACCACAAAGAAAAAGAAAGAAAGGGAGGGAGGGAGAAGGTAGAGTCATGCTGTCAGTAACAATCACAGATTGGTGGCTCAGATGCCTAAGTCAAGGACAGAACAAAGACAGGACAGAGGGCCCAGGGTGGGTGACGGGACACCTCCCCTGACTCACTGCCACCCTGCTAGGCTTTTCTACCTGTGCAGTTCTACTACTGGTGCTTCTTGTGGGCAGGGGGCCATCCACAGAACCATGGTTTTATTTTTTATTTATTTGGTACCGGGGATTGAACTCAGGTCCTTGTGCTTGAGAGACAGGTGGCAGAACCACTGAGTTAACTCCCCGGCCCCTTATTTTTTATTTTTTTGGCACTGGGGATCGAACTCGGTACCTTGTGCTTGCTAGGCAGGCGGCAGAATCACTGAGCTAAATCCCTGGCCCAAGAAGCGTGGTTTTAAAGTGCTGAAGGAAAACAACTGCTGCCCAGAGTAAGTGACTTGGAAAACTACCGCTTCACCCAGTGTGAGCATGAAATGAAGATGTCTCAGAGCAACGGGAAAAAAATCATGAAAATCATCCAGAACGAGGTCCACTCCATGCTGGGACATGCCTGACAGCTTGTCCTTCAGGCAGGAGGCACCCGGCCTGCAAAGGAAGCAGGGACACACGGGAACCAGATGGTGACCACAGGCTGTGCAGGCCATGGTGTCCTCCCACATTTCTGGGTGTCACTTGTGGCCACCTGGGTCTCCTATGAAAAGGACAGAGGCTCACAGGGCATTTCCCGGATGGACGGGCTGGGGACCAGAGCCGGAAGACACGTCTCAGTCACTGCTGTGTTCCTGCCTGTGTCCACACCCTGTCTCTCACAAGCCCTGCTTCTGAACAGCTGCGGCCCTCATCGTGAGCAGCGCCCTCTTCAAGGTGACAAACTAAACCCATGGGTTTCATGAGCCTCAGGACGTCACACCTGTCCGGCCCTACCGTGCGCCCAGGTGCAGGTCCAGCTGCCCAGGCCCACTCACCTGTGGCGGTGAGCAGCAGGGAGCAGTCCTGGCCGTTCAGGTACTCCATGGCAGTGACCCTGGTGTACCGTGGGTTTCCGTTGTGGAAGTAATCCAGCTTCTCCCCTTTCTCCCAGTCCCAAAAACTTGGGGGAATAAGAGGAATAAGACTAGTCATTAAGGAAATCCAAACCCCAGCTACAGTGAGACCCCCACCTCACACCCACAGCATGGCTACTATCAGAAGACAGAAAACAACAAGCATGGGTGAGGATGTGGAGTAACCGTAGCCCCTGTGCTCTGCTGGGGGGAACGTGCAAGAGGCGGCCACCGTGGAAAACAGCACTGCAGTTCCTCACAGACCAGTCACCACCTCTGGGTCTACGTCCAGGAGAACTGGGAGCAGAGACTTAACAGATAGGTATTTATATACCCACGTTCACAGCAGCACTATTCACCATAGCCAACAACCCGAGGGTCCACTGACAGATGACTGTGGGAACAAAACGTGGTCCATCTGAGGACGGAATATGACTCAGCCTTCAAAAGAAATGGAATTCTGACACATGCCACAGCATGGACGAGCTCGGACAACACTAGGCTAAGTGAAAGCAGCCAGACAAGGAAGGGCAAATACTGTACGATTTCACTCAGGCAAGGTCCTTCATGTTGTCAAATTCAGAGACAGGAAGTAGAGTGGGGGTTGTCAGGGGCTGGGAAGGGAGGATGAGAAGTGACTGCCTAATGCGGGCAGCAGAGTTTTAGTCTGGGAAGGTGAAAAAGTTCTGAGCTGGGCATGGTGGCACACACCTGTAATCCCAGCTAGTCAGAAGGCTGAGGCAGGGCGATTGCAAGTTTGAGGCTAGCCTGGGCAACTTAGCAAGACCCTATTTCAAAATAAAAAATTAAAAAGTGCTGGGGATGCAGCTCACTGGCAGAGTGCTCCTGAGTTCAATTCATGTAACACTGTGAATGTGCTTAACGCCCCGATAGTGTCCTTAAATGTGATGAAGAGGTAAATTCTACCATAATTGGGGGGGGGGGAGCGCAGGCATTTTCTAAGCTATAGGCGTCCCTTCACCCTCCTCCCCCACAAGCAGGTATTCTGTCTGCCACACACGGGTGAGAGTTTTTCTAGTTTAAATTTGGGCTTCTCTTTGGGACACCGGGTATCTTCTGGTCACTGATTTTTGGTTGCACACTGCATCTGCAGAGGAGGTAATCAGGGAGACCCCCCCGCCCCAGCCTCTCTATTACAGATGTGGTTTGGAAGCTCCTGGCCCTGTGGTGACCTACGTTCAGAACTTTCAACTGTCCTTTGGCCAGAAAGAGGCAAGGGCGGGCCGGGCATCAGAGAGGGAGGGGAGAAGGGACAGCTGTCTAGATTGTGAGCAAGAGTGGTGATGATGGGAAAGGGATGTGGATCTACAGCACCGTGGTGCCGGCTCCCCAGGAAGGAGGTCTGCAGTGGCAGTGCCTACCAGATGCTGTCCTTGTCTGCCACGGCCACACATGGTGTGAAGGGGTGGAATTTGACCACAGAGGGGACACCGGGGTTCCTGTTGAGGAATATCTGGTCATCCAGCCTGGTGATGCCTGCAAAGGAAGCACACAGGTGGTGTCTTGGGTGCCCAGCAACACTCACAGCACATCTCAGGGGCTGACATTGACACCTGTGTGTGGGGACCCGCGAGGCATGGAGGAGACAGAGGGAAAAGCAGGGGCCAAAGAGAGGGCCGAAAGCACACACTGGGGAATGAGCAGGGTGACGTCGGCCCAGTGTGTCCTTGGGATATATCCCTGAATGTGCCTTTGCTCCCAACTCCCCAGAACTCCTGGCAGAGCTGGACGCTTAGTGAACATTCATTCAACACTTGTCAAGTTGCACAATGCAGACTGGGGCAAACTCAGCTGGGGAGGAGTCTGTGGAGTGTTGAGGACTTTGGAAGTTAAGCTGGTAGAGCTCTGACTTGGAGACTCACCACTCCCCGAGACCCAGTCAAGGAGCTGGGTCCTCTGTCTACAAAGAGGCTGGCCAGGAAATTGCACGACCTAAGGACCACAAGGCTCACAGGAGAGGCGACATGGGTTTCCTCACTAGGCCCCACACTGGCGTGAGGAGACACACCCTCACGGCTTCTCGAGTTTCCCTGAGAAGGAACCAGGAGGCTGAGGAGCAGTCAGGATGGGTTTGGACAGTTTCTGGGGGGTAACAAGGTTTACTTGGAGCAGCTGTGCACTCCCAGTACAGGTGCTGCTCCTCAGCTGCAGCACCATGGAGGGAAGACATGCACCTCTAGCATTGGACCCTGGGTACCTGGCAGGGTGTTTTGGGGATCACACGCCTCCCTAGCCATGAGCACAGCTCTTGGGTGGCTTGGCCGTACTTCCAGTCTGGCCTGGGGAACCTGGGGAGGTTCTCAGGTCTTCCTTCGGGGAGTGGTGGGCTTGATGCTTGGCATCAGGCCAACCCACCCTGGGGCACCAGGCCCTGTGTATGGGTAACTGAGCTGGGCGTGACTGTGGGCACCATGTAAGCAGCGCCCCCTACCTGTGACCCTTGCTGCTCAGGTGGCACCAGGACTGCAGGGTCGGGGCTGACCAGCTGGATGGCTGACACTGCCCAGCATGCAGCCAGTCACTGCTCTGCCACCTCCTGATCCTCCAGCCTCTCTTCCTTAAGAGGCAAATACCAGTGGCCACGATCGGGAGACAAATCTGCTTTGTGATCAGAGGGGTTACACTAATCGAGGAAAACAACCCTGCAGTTTTCAGTGACAGCAACACAGTTTGGCCTGGGGCACCGTCATTCTTGGTTAAGGTTTTTTGGAAGGAGGCAAAAGAGTGGTGATAATTTTGAGCATGAAAAGATAAAGGGAAACACCCTGTCAGTGAATGCATGGCATACGTAAGCACGTATCGGGAGCAGGTGACAGCCAAGGTCAGGAAGGTCTTCAGGAATTATGGACAGGCGGCTCAGGGACAGAAGGAACCCACACGGACCTGCTCAGCTCCTGTCTCTGGTTAATTTTGTTCAGTCTACCGACATCATTTCTCCACCTTTCCCTGTTTTCCTAATACACAGCTGGCTGGCTATAAAATAAGTTCACAGTGCATCTCCATTGATGAGCCTGGTGGTGATGGGGGGCTGCCTGGCTGTGCTCCGCACCCTCTTTCCCAGCATTGAGTCTATCAGTGTCTCCTGGACTCACCTGTGGATGTTCTAGCAGTTCACTAGCTCTCCCTGTGTGAGCTCTTTTTAGAATGATTAACTCTGGTTTATAAAGATACTCTTTTTTTGTGTGTGTAGAAAACCCATTTCTGTTTTGTGAGTGCCTGGCTCAGTGTGGCCCTTGCTGCAGGGGACAGCTCTTTTCAGGGTTACTGAGGTGAACCAGGCCAGCCTCTGAGCAACAGGCTAATAACCTGTGCTGGCCTTCCAAGCCAGCAGGCTGGGGCCTAAGGAAGCATACCCTCCCAGACAGTCACCTCCTGTGCCAGCCATGCAAGAGGGCCGCAGAGCGGGCGCTGGGTCCTTTCCTGACAGCTCGCAGGCTGCACACGCCTGCACGGTGGCTGCTGGTGCAGCATACACTGAATTCCACGACACTGAGTGCTTTGGATGTAGTCTGCCAATGCCTTGGCAGGGGCACAGAGAGATCTGCTAGGTCAGTTCTTAGCAGAGCAGTACTCTGGGGACAGTGCGTGGATGTGGATGAGGCATGTGGGAAAGTGCTTCCACGGCATGGCTAGCCTTGGGGTGCTTGATGGAGGAGGACATGTGGGGCTCATGTGGTAAGAGACAGGTGCCACCCTGCCATCTGCAGCCAGGCCAGGGGCAGCAGCTGTAAGGCCTCTGCTTTGGCCAAAAGGGGAACAGTCTGTCTTGTGGGGTCTCAACCTCAACTCAGAAGGTAACGTGTCATTGTCATGAATCCCACAGGACAGGGAGGCTAGGTCAAATGTGAATCAACAGAGCAGGGGAGGGCCCGAGACTGGCTACGACAGACTGCACAGCCACAGGTCCCCAGCCATGGCCTGCTCATAAGAAAGGGCACTTGGCTGCTGGGTTGGAGATGAGGGGTGGCCACTTCTCAGTGCTCAGACTGTGGGTGCCGCCCTGGGAGAGGCTGCCTGGCTCTCAGCTCTGTTGACCTCAGGGCCCCTCACCTCCCGCATGGCCTCCCTTCACTCTTGCTGGCCCTGGCAGTGGTGCACACCTGCTGTCCTCAGCCACTCACTGACTCTTCTCCAGGCAAGGCTGGGAGCAAACAAGAGGGCGATTTTGGTGTCTGCTGGCAAAGCTGGGAAATGGCTTGGTGAAGATGTGACTACAAGGCAGTCTGGGTAACAGAGGAACAATCACCTCAGGCACACATGGAGAGCAGCTGAACAAGACCAGGCCTGTCTTTCTGCTTTATATTCCTGGGAAAGGGCACCCTGCCAGGTGCAACATGTAACCCTAGGGCCCCAGAAAGGCTTGGCCTTCCCTTTGGGGAACCTCAAATTAGAGATGTGCTCGTCCTCTGAGAGGCTGCCCAGGGCAGCACGGCTCCTCCAGAGGCAGCCCCTTCCTGCAGTCTGTCCCTTCCCTGCTCCCAGCTCCAGCTTCTGCATGACCTTGAATGGCCCCATCTCCACCAGCCTGTGCCCTTATCTGCAAGGAAGGTGCAGGGGTACCCCGGGCTGGCGGGAGGCGGGGCAAGGTCCTGGGGCCTGGCGGATGGTCTGCTCACAGGGCTGAGCCGCCCGCCCGCCCTCCCGGCCCAGCCTCTCCTCCTGAGGGCACCGTGTGCTTGCGGGCCTTACCCTTCTGGACGACCTGCTGTGCCTGCCTCCTGACGAGGGTGTTCCGGAGGAACCGCCACTCTCGCTCCTTGCGGATCTGACTCTCCAGGTCGTGTTCTTCAGGGATCTTCAATGATACAAACATCCACTTACACTCAGCAACTAGAAAACAGTCAGTTTCTAGCTAAAGCTTCCCTGCCTCAGGCAGAAGGTTCTGGGCCATCTAGTTCAGCCTGCGGTCCCTAGCCAGGCACAGAGCAGCATCCACAGAGACCAAAGGGCAGCACCTCTCACGGCATGCCCCAGGCTTGGGGTGGTGAGGCCCTTGGGGAGAGGTCTGAGGATGCGGCTAACAGGGATGTGAGTGGAGACCTAGGTAGTGCCTTCCAGACCCTGAGGGCCGGGCACTGCCTGCCCTCTGGTTTGACACTAACCCTCATTCGTATAATACTGCTGGATGTCCTTCATCTTAGAGCTGGTGAGTAAATTTGGCTGACTGGTTCCCTGCTACAAAGCTAGGAGGTAGTTGTAAAGTCCCAAAATATAGTAGAAATCAAACAAAAATAAAATCCTACTTCTTCCTGGCTGATAGTGCACAGAAGAGTTTATGCGACCAGCCTCGGGGTCAACCCCAATGATAACACAAAGGCAAAGAGAACCCATGTTTGTCATTTTAAAGGCGGCTTCCTCTGGCAGAAAAAGTGTAGGCTGAAGAACCCTGAGCAGACTGGCCAGGCTGGGGTTGTGAGCCTGCGTGTGGCTGGGAACTGGGAGCCTCCCTCACAGGGACCCCGGAGCGGCTCTCATCCACACAAGTTCACAGAACACTTGTGCATCTCCTTGAGCGCTTGGTGTTATCTTTGACAGCAAAACACAAACAAGCAAACTCTACACCCCCAGTATTTTCGTAGGTGGCCTGGAGTTTGTTCTCTAGCATTTTATTACAATGCCCTTTCTTTCCTTTTTCTTCTTAAAAATTGCAGAAACTCACACCTGGCAGAAAAGCAACAACAGCAATAGAGGACATCCAAACCCAGAACTGACAGGAAGAGGTGTCAACGGCCTCCCCTGAAATGCTTACTGGTTTAGAAACAACCTGCAACGGCTCGTGGGAGAGACTGTGGATTCATAACAACTGGCTTCATTTTATGACAATCCAGAGCTTATTAGAAAAGAAGTGACAAATGACCAATAATGTAGAACAATAATAAGGGAAAAAACTCAAAGCCTGCGTTGGAAGGGGGATATTGCACTTTAATGACTCGGGTTTCTCTGGAGCATGCTAGAGGAAGAGGTCTAAAGGGTGCTGTGAGCAGGGAGGGGGATGGACTGAGGGGACAGCATTCCTGGTCCCTGACCAGCTCCTTGGCTCACTGCTCCAGACTTGGAGTGAGGGGGACTTGGGCAGGCTCCAAAGACAGCCACAGTGATAGCAAGAGCCAGAGGCAGCCTGCACATGGGAAGCCTGGTGGGTCTCAGAGTCTGGCACTTGTGTGGTCACTGACCAACAGCACCATGGGCTTAGGCCCAGGCCCCAGCCTCTCGGCAAGCCTGCTAGCTGTTCTGGAGCTCTCAGAAGCAGACTCTGCTGAGCTCTCTTGAGGGCTGGTCCTGGAACTCTAATGCCACACCCTAAGCATCCTCCTGGTCACAGTCAGTTCTGGCCACCAGGCTCACAGGTCAGCCAGAGGCAGGAAGGAGAGAAGGTGCAGTGGAGGTGGATGGAGAGACAGGAGAGGGCAGAGGGTACCATGAGAAGGCGAGGAAGTTGGGGGCCTGAGCAGGGCCCCTTGGAACAGAAGGAGGGATGAGACTGACCCTCGGAGACTTAATCACCCTTCCTGTGCCCCACCTAGCCACCCCAGTGGCCCCGGGGGCCATTTCTCTCCTGGCTGAGTAAAAGCTCTTTGGTAAACAGAGTCCAGACCCAGTTCTGCCTCCCTCTGAGCAGAGCTCCTGGAGGCCGTGGGCGGTGGAACAGTGTTATATGATGAAGATCACCACATTGGTTTCTCCTGACAGAAACCAATTACAGTTCTGTGGCCTCCCACAGAGGCACAAGGGCTGCAAGCCAGCGGTGCTCAGCTCCTTTCTGGTCACAAAGAAAAACTCAGGGCTTGGGAACAAAGGAAGATGAAGGGTCCCCAGGAGGCTAACGGGGAGTGGTTGTTGGCAGCATTTCACAGAGAGTAGGGAATCTAAGAATCTGGAGGCTGGGTCTTATTTTCTTATTTCCCATTGGTCTAAATTTAAAAAGCTTCAAGGTATGTTGGATAAAATTCAGAGCAGGAATGTGACCATCAAAATTGAAAAAGGCCTAGGTGAAGGATAAGGGGGAGGACCCCATGGGCAGGTGTGTTAATACCACACTGAATTCCTAGGTGCCAAGGGCCTCAGCTTCAGCTTCTACCCACTGGACAAAGCGTGTTCTGCCACATGCACCAGGGACAAGTCTCCATCCCTCGTGTCTCACCATGATGCTTATTTTTATTATTTGCCATCTTCTAACACATACAGAGAAGCTGCCATCCAGGAAGAGGAGCAGAGCACTAGGAGGCTGTGGACAGGTCCCATGCTGGCTGGACAGTACCTCCCTCTTGGCGTGGCCTTCTGAGCACGAATCATCAGGCCACAGTGGGCTTGCAAGCGACCATCAGAGCTTAAGACCGATTTACACTCAAGCAAGGGCACTCGTATTGTCTGACTCCACTTTTCCTTAACTATGACTTCTTCACAAGAGGGAAAGGTTCTTTCCCTCTTAAATTAAGTTGACTAAGATATAATTTATTATGTACAGTTAGTTTCACCCCCTGTAGGAACACTTCTGGTTTTGGCAAAGCCTTACAGTCACATGAACCAGGCGTGGTGATGCACACCTGTAATCCCAGCATTTGGTTTTTTTCTTTTGGTATCGGGGATCGAACTCGAGACCTTGTGCTTGTGCTTGGGAGGCAGGTGCAGGATGACTGACACAAGTTCAAGGCTACCCTGTGCTATATAGTGAGTTTCAAGCTTTCTTGGGCTATATGGAAAGACCCTGTCTTAGAACAAAAGCAATGCCAGACCAAAACAAAAAGCTACAGTTATGTGACTGTACCCGTCAGGGAACTGTCCTGGCACTCCAACACAATTAGTGACCCAGTGCTCCAGCCCTCCCTGGTGCCCCAGGCCTGGCACCACTGACCTGCTTCCTGATCCTACAGTTCTGTCTGCTCCGCAGCATTGTGTAGTGGACCACACAGTATGTGGCCCACTCAGTGTCTTCTTCCACTTGGCCTGTACACTTGCAGTTTTTCTGTGTGGTTGTACCAGTTCATTAATTTTTTTCTGACCAGCTCTATCAGAGTTTACCTGTCCACCAGTGGAGGATATCTGAGTTGCTTCCAGTTTTGGTGACTATAAATTAGCCACTGGAGACACTCACTGGTGTCTGCATGACACTTCCCACTCCTCTGAGTGGGTGTTCAGGAGCAGGATGGCTGGGATGTGTGCGAGGTAGATGTTTAACTTTATAGGAAACAGCCAGTCTTTCCAAAAGTGTCTAAAATATCTTGCATCTGTATGACCGGGTGTGAGTGTTCTGGTGGCTCCACATCCACTGCTAGCATCTGGTATGGATGGATTTCTAGGATTCATCATTCTGGTGGATGCACTGTGGTAATCTGAGCTTCCCCCATGACTGACTTCCTTGTCATGAGGATCTCTTCATGGGCTTGTTTGCCACTTACACAGCCGTCCTAGTGAAGGGTCTGTGCGAATCTTTGGACAGTTTTTAACACTGGGTTCCTTTCTTCCTTATTGAGTTTTGAGAGTTTTTTTCCCTTTTTTTTTGGTGCCGAGGATCAAACTCAGGACCTTGAGCTTGTGAGGCAGGCGCGGTGCCACTGAGCTAAATCCTCCGCCTAAGAGTTTTTTAAGTATACCAGATCTTTATCAAGTGTATGTTTTACAATTTTCTTTTAGTCTGTGGCTTATCTTTTTATTTGCTTAATGGTATATTTCAATGAACAGTTTTAAATTGTGATGAAGTCTCATTTTTCATTTTCCCACTGTTTTTTTGCTACCTGGGATCAAACTTGGGACCTTGCACTTGCGAGGCAGGTGGTGGCACCACTGAGGTAAATCCTCGGCCCTATCATTTTCATCTTGTATAGCTTATGCCTTCAGTAGTTTATTAAAGGAGTCTTTAATCCAAAGTCAGGAAGATTTTCTTCTGTTTTCATCTAGAAGTTTTAGTCTTGGATTATACATTTAGAGCCATGACTCACTTTGAGTTAACTGTCATATGAGGTGTGAGATATGAATTGAGGTTCCTGGCATATGACACCGCTTGTTGAAAAGTTTTCTCCTTTGATTGGATTGTCTTTACACCTTGTTGAAAATCCATTGAACATATTTGTGTGGTTCTATTTTTGGGCTCTCTATTCTATTCCACTGATCTTTGTGTATCTGTCCTTCCTCCAATTGCACACTTGTCCTAATGACCTTAACTTTATAGTGAGACTTGAAATCATTGTTGAGTCCCCTTTGTCCTAGTTCAAAATTATTTTATTTTAGTTTCTTTGCTTTTCTCCATTGAAAATCAATAATAAGCTTATTGATTAAAAATTCTATTGGGGTTTTGGTTGGGGTTGCATTGATTTACATACCAATTTAGGGAGAACTGACATCTTCACATTACTGATTCTTCCAATCCGTGAACTTAGGTCTTCTTTGATTCCCCTCATCAGTGTTTTGTAATTTTCAGCATATAGATTTCTTTTATATACCTAATTACTGTTGGTTTTGGGATTATAAATGGTACTGATGCAAAATTTAAATTTCCAATTGTTTTTTACAGTCACGCAATTGATTTTTGTACAATGATTCTGTATCCTATAGATTTACCAAACTCACTACACCTAACAGCATTTTGCAGATCACTTGTCGTTATACACACAATAATGTTGTCTGAGCCAGTGTGGGGCGCACACCTGTAATCCCAGTACATGGGAGGTTGAGGCAGGAGGATCACCGTGAGTTCGAGGCCATTTTAGGCTACATAGTGAGTTTGAGGCCAGCCTGCACTGAATAGTGAGACCTGTCTCAAAAAATCGAACCAAAACTAAAACCCCAAAACCAAAATCAAACCAAACAGCAAGAATGTTGTCTGACAATGGATATAGTTTCACCCTTTTCATTTGTAACTATTTTTCTTTCTTTTCTTGTCTCAGTGCACTGTATAGGACTTCTGGTAGGATATCAGATAGTGAGATCAGACCTTCTTCCCTTGCTTCTGACTTTAGAGAAAAAGGATCTAGTCTTTTACCAATCAGAATGATGCCGACTCTAGGTGCTCTGTCGGTGTTCTTTCCTTCTTGTCCTAGTTTGCTTTTCGTCATGAATGACTCTTGAATTCTGTCAGATGCTTTTCCTGCAGTAATTGAGATGACTGCATGGTTCCCTTTAACTTGTGGATGTGTGCAGTTGTGTGACTGATTTTAACATGAGTCAATTTTGCATTGCTGGGACAGCCTTCACCTGGTCCCCAGTATATTACTGCTGCTTTTGATGTATCAATACTATGCTGAGGACTGTAGGTTCAGGTTCATGAAAGATACTGGCTGGCAGTTTTTTATCCTTATAATGGCTTTGTCAGGTTTTGGTAATGCCATGTTTGCACAATGTGTTGTGAAGTGTTCTTCTTTTTATTTTCTGTGTAGAACTGGAATTACTTCATCCTTAAAGGGTTGGTAGAATTGCCAGTAAAACTATTCAGGTCTGGAGTTTTCTTCGTTGAAAGGTACCCTTGTAAGTTACCATATGTTTATTACACAGTTGTTTTTCGTAACTTTATTAATATTATTGTTATAATCAAGATCATCACATAATTTGTCTTCTATTGTTACTAATAATCTAAAGAAAGGTTTTAATTACTTTGTAGTAATCCTTTAACTTTGTAGTTAAAATAAACAAGGACTATTTTCTCTAATAGACAGACTATGCATTTGTTATTGAGTTTTGGCAGCTTATGGCTTTGGATGTGTGTGTGTTTGAGACAAGGCTTGCTATGTAGTTCAGGCTGTCCTCAAACTTGCAGCAATCCTCCTGCCTCAGCCTCCGAAGTGCTGGGATTACAGGTGTCTGCCACCATGCCTGACTCAATGACTGTCTTATCTAAGCTGTCAAGTTCATGGGGATGAAGTAGTAATGTTAGGTATCTTTTTGATGCCTGATCTTAATGCATCGATCTGTTCTGTCTTTATGTTGGTACCATACTATTTTAGTGGAACTGTGCAGTAAGTTTTGAAGTCAGAAAGCCTGAGTTGTTCTACTTCTTTGACTTTTTAATTTGTACTATTCTGGATCCCTAGCATTTCCATACAGATCTTAGTATCAGCTTATCAGTTTTGCAAAAAATGAAGCTGGGTCTTTACAGGGCTTGTGTTGAATCTGTAGATCTATACAACGAATACTGCCATTTATTCTCTGATCCATGGATGTGTGATTTGTTTCCATTTATCTGGGTCTTGAATATATTTCAATAATGTTTTGTAGTTTTCATCACAGAAGACTTACATTCTCTTGGTAAGTTTATTTCTATGGTAAATACAGTATTTCATTGTTCCTGATACTGTCAATGAAGTATTTTAAAACTTATTTTTAGATTGCTATTGCTAGTGTGTAGAGATGCCAATGGTGTTTGTATATTGACCTTATATGCTGCAACACAGCTGCAGTTGTTTTTTAATTCCAATAGTTTATTAATGGATTCCTTACAATTTTCCATATTCAAGCTATGTTACCTGTGAACAGAGATATTTTATTTTCTTTCCAATATGATGTCTTTATTTCTTCCCCCAGCTATAATTTCCAGTACAGTGTTGAACAGAAGTGGCAAGAAAAGGAAATGTTTGTCTTGCTACCTTTCTTTGAAAAAACATTTTCACAGTGTATAGCATTCTAGGCTGACAACTGTTTCTTCTGGCGCTTCAGATATGTTACTGTATTGTTTTCCATCCTACACGGTTTCTGATGAGAAGTCTGGAGTAATTCTTATCTTTGTTTCACTGTACGTCTGATGCCTTTCATGATTTTCTCTTTAGTTTTGATTTTCAGCAGTTTAAATACAATGTATCTAGGGGAATGTGTGCATGAGCATGTGCTTATATATCCTGCTTTGCTGGATCTATACTTTAATGTTTTTAAAAATTATTTTTGGGAAATTCCTGGCTATTATCTCTTTATAAATATTCCTGTTCCTACTTTGTCTCCTTGGGTTCCAATTATATGTGTGTTAGACTGTTTCATACTGTTCCAAAGCTCCGGTCCCTTCCCATTTTTTAATCTTTGTATTTTATTTTGGGTAATTTCTATCACTTTATCTTTAAATGAATTGTTTATTTTTTCCTTAAAAAATCTCAAAGGCAATCTATCTTTTTTGCTATGTTTTTATTTTATTTCTAACATTTCCATTTGATTTATTTGCTACTTAGGATTGAACCCAGGACTTTGTGCATCCTGGGAAGACAACACTCTGAGATCTATTACTGAGCCAAATTCGCACCCTTTATTTTATTTTATTTTATTTTGAGACAGTGCAGGCTGGCCTTGAACTCACTATGTAGCCCAGGCTGGCCTCGAACTTGCAGTGATCCTCCTACCTCGGTCTCCTGAGTGCTCGAATTATAGGGATGTGCCACCATGCCCGGCTTCCCAGGCATTTTTAAAAATTTTATTTTCGGGGCCAGGGATTTAGCTCAGCGGTTTCGCCTCCTGCTGTGCAAGAGCAAGGACCCCAGTTCCATCCCCGGTACCAAAAAAAAAAAAAATTTTATTTTATTTTGAGGCAGGTTCTTGATAAGTTACCCAGGCTGGACTTGTGATCCTCCTGCCTCAGGGATTATAAAGTGTGTACCACCACTCTTGGATCCATTTGATTCTTCTTGGTTTCTATCTGTTGAAATTCCTCATCTGCTCATGTGTGTTCTCTATTTTTGTATCAATGCTCTTTTATCATATTAGTCATAGTTATTTCATATTCTATATTTGTTACTTCCAACATCCAGGTTGTCTTGAAGTCTAGTTCTGCTTTCTCCTTGCAGGGGGTATTCTTGTCCTATAATTTGGGGGCAGCTCAGAATTTTTAAATGAAATCCAGACCTAACATGTAGAATAGCAGAAAGCAGGGTAAGCAGATTTAGTTTCATGCCTGGAGACAGGTATATCCCTATTGCTAGGTCCTTCATGTAGGCAGATGAGATGGGTGGGGTTTTGCTGTTGCTATGCTTACCCTCCCAGTATCATCTCTTGCTACTTTTTACAGTTCCTGCCTGTGCTAAGGACGCTGAGGGCTCACACCCAGGGCCTGTTTCTGCTCTCCTTCCAACTCTGGCCAGCAGGTCAGGAGGGGCTCTCTCGGTTGTAAGCAGGGCCTTGTATCTCAGGCTCCGGGGCAGTCCCTCTCGAGATCCTACCCCTCTGCCCAGTGGTGTAGCCCACATGAAAAGTTCTTGGCCCCCTGGAGATGGGGGTTCTCTTTGACTCTACTTTGAGTTGCAGTGGGTCTTTGCCGGGGCCCTGGTGATAGCACTGTTTGCTGCCTTTTCCTCAGGCATGTAAGGGCTATATTCTGTGGGGACAATGGCCTGGGGGAAGGGAGGATGACTTCTCTTGCAGGTTCAAACCACTGAGGATGGCCCTTCTAGCCTCACCCTGCTGTTCCTCCTTGGGGTGAGGGGAGCACAGAGTTGAGCCTGTGAAGTGTGGCTCCCAAGGGATCAACACTATCTGGTGCACGCTTGGCCTCTGATGACCCACTATAACCATCAGGGGATTCTTCTCCCTGCCATGTTCCTTCCTGCTCTGCCACAGTGTGCTATGCTCAAGGCTTGGTTTCCCTGGGCATCACCTTCCCTTTGGGCAACTTTGTTCCTCTGCAGCCCCCACTCCTTTTTTTTCTTGTGTTTTGGGGTTTTTTTGGTACCTGGGATCGAACTCAGGACCTTGCACTTGTGAGGCAGGCGGAGGCACCACTGAGCTAAATCCCTGGCTCCAGCCTCCACTTCTAAAGGTTTCCAGACAAGATTTTGTGTGTGTCTTTTCTTGCTTCCATGGCAGAGTGATGCTCTTCCAGTTTCAACACCCCAGGTGGAAGTGGGGCCAGCCCGGGACTGATTGGAGTCAGAACCCTACAGGTCAGGGTGCAGGACCCTTGGCACACACAGCCCAGCAAAATGAGGACAAGGCTCTTAGGATAGGGCATTAGATCACTGTGGTCCTCAATTCATATGACACTGAGCAGTCACAGTGAAGTCCTTTTTAAGAACGGAACACATCTAATTCAGTCAGTGAGCTCTTGCTCTCTGTTTAAAATCCGGCAATGGACTTACAAATGAACACTGTGCTACAGCCAAGCACTGCAGGAGACAAGCAGTGTGGCCTCTTGTAGTCATTGTCCCTAAAGTGGGGGCAGGCAATCCCCACCGCCAGCAAGTGAGAGCGCTGTGGTCCTCCTGCCAGGCGCCAGGTAGAAACAAGTTAGAGACAGGCGAAGCGTCCACCTCCACCCAGCCAGACCCATTCTCTTTGCTCTCCCGTCACAAAGCATCGTCACCCTGTCCTGGTGACACCGACTGCTCCTCTGAGGTCCCCGGGGAAGAATCTCCCATAGGGTGGGGCCACAGTGGACACAGGGGCCTGGGGACACTTGGAGGTGGGGATGGGCAACCCCCTCGGGAGTGGAGTGTCACAGTCAGCATCACTTTTGTGGGAAAAGCCGCCGGGGAAACATTCGAGGCTGAGAAAATGCTTGGTGTTCACCACACAAGGTGAAAAGGCTACAGAGCTGTGCGTGTGTAAAAATCCCGACAGTGGGGAGGGAACCGTACCGTTGTGCACCCACGTCTGTGTATCGGGTGTGACTTCAATTTTCTGTAGGTTTGTTTTTTGAGCTGTTAACAATGCACTTAAAAAAGCAGATTCATAGATGTGCAGACTCGGCGAAGGGCAGTCTGCCAAGGGCCAGGTCGGGGTGTGAGACCCCATGAGAATGGCCTGCAGCCTTAGGGACAGGCTCTATGCTGAACTCCCCACCGCTGTGGTGCCATGAGCTGTCTGTTAAAGCTCTTCGTGTAATTAAAATTACACTTTAATCTGTTTTAAATTACAAAACTAATCATTGTTCTTTCTGAAAATATGCAAACTACCCCAAAGTGTATAATGCAGAAGCCTTGGGTCCCTGGCTACATCTCTGGGTGGCTCGCTTGTATCACCTGTTGAGCACGGTGCTGCAGTCACAGAGCTGAGCGAGTGATCGGTGGACGCTCCCCTCCAAGTCCGTGCAGACAAGTGCAGCTCAATGTCCATTACCATTACGGGGAGGTATATTTTTAAACCGATTTTCCTACTAACTCATATTCTGTTTTGATTTTCAACTTTTTGCTATTAAAAATGATGTTGTAGCAAGGTGTGGTTGTACACGCCTATAATCCTAGCACTCTGGGAGGCTGAGGCAGGAGGATTACAAATTCAAGCCCAACTTGAGCAACTTAGCAATTTAGTGAGACCCTGTCTCAAAAAAAAAAAAAAGGCTGGGGATGCAGCTCAGTGGGAAGATCCTGGGTTCAATCTCCAGTACCACGTTAAAAAAAAAGGAGTCGAACATCTTTGGATATATGTCATTTATATGTGTACTTGTGGTTTTAAGAATCTATTCCTTAGATGCCAAGTGTGGTGGCCCACTTGTAATCCCAGTACTCTGAGAGGCTGAGGCAGGGGGATGCCAAGTTCAAGCCCTGCCTGGGCAACTCAGTGAGACCCTGGGCAGCTTAGCAAGATGGGTCTACTGACCTGTAAGAAATCTGATCATAAGCTGATAAAGCTAGCCGAAACTCATTACAATCATGTTTTGGGGTACTCAGTCCTACTGACTGATAGGCATACTGGGTATAACTTTGTTATCTGGTGAATATTTCAGTTTTTATATGCAACTTTGAAGGAGTTGAGGGTTTGGAGTTCCTTGTACTGTCTGAGGTCCAATCTTAGCCTTAGAGCTATTTTTTTTTTGGTACTGGGGATTGAACTTGGGTCCTTGTGGTTGCGAAGCAGGCGGCGGAACCACTGAGCTAAATCCCTGGCCCCCTTAGAACTATTTTTAATTTACTTGTGAAGGAGACTAGTAAAAAGGGTTCCTAATGCATTTTATTATGTAAACACATTAGAGGATTAATTAAATTAATAAAAAATACCCTTATAAGTACCATTTGGAAAAGTAGGAAAAATATTAACATGATAAAACATGGCCTGTTCCTTCTACAGTTTAGAAAAGATCTCTCTCTCTCTCTTTTTTTTTTTTGGTACCGGGGATCGAACTTGGGACCTTGTGCTTGCGAGGCAGGCGGCAGAACCACTGAGCTAAATCTCCGGCCATCTCTCTCTCTTTTTAAATGCAGCACTGAGGATTGAACACAGGACCTCTATATGCCAGGTAAGTGCTCCACCACTGAGCTGCATCCCTAGCCCTTTTAAATTTTAATCTGAGACAGTGTCTTGCTAAGTTTCCCAGGCTGGCCTTGAACTTGCAATCCTCCTGCCTCAACCTCCTACGTAGCTGGGGTTACAGGTGTGCACTACCATGCTTCGATAAAGATCCAATTGATATAAAGGAAAAAGCACTTCAAGTCTCTAAGCCCTAGGGCTGGGGGTGCCCCCAGGTGTTACTGGCAACACAGATGTGAAGGAGCGTTGCTTTCAACCACAGCACGACAGCTTGTCACTTCAAGCTGCACAAACAAGAGTCTGTTTCCACATAGCTGGCAAGGTCAGAGGAAAACAATGATTTACCTACTGAACAGCTTTTTCCTGCCTGCCTCCGTGCGGCAGTCGGGCCTACAGGGACCTCCCAGGCTAATACCATGTGCCATGCCCCAAGTAGGTGGGAGCTCTCAGACAGGGCCAATGTGCCACGCAGGGGCACAGAGGACTGGAATCTGTGCTGAACTGCAAGCGACAGGCACGGCGCTCAGACCCAGCCAGCTGGCACTCCACACGCCTTGGGAGCTTTCCCGTCACCCGTGCCTGAGCCTGGGAGGCTGGCCCACACTAATGCTTGGGAAGGAAAGCATCAAACTCTTTTGTTTTGGCGGTACTGGAGATTCAACCCAGGGCCTACCTTCATTTTGACACAGGGTCTCACTAAGTTGCTAAGTTGCTCAGGCTGGGCTCAAACTTGTGATTTTCCTGTCTCAGCCTCCCAGAGTGCTGGGATTATAGCTGTGGGTCATTTTTAAGTTTAAGAGGAATGTGCTTTGGATCATCTATGTGGTTCCTCCATTTCACCGCATATAGAAGAATAGGCCAGTTTCAAGGACCTCAAGAGAAGCTGCTCATTAGCACTCTAAGGAATCACCACCACTGCCAGCAGCTGCCCCTGCAGCCAGGGAGGATAGCAGGCCAACCATCAGATTTCTCGGACACCTGATCTCATCTGTGTGAGCAGGAGACAGTCTCAGGAAACCAAACTTCCATTAATGTTAAACTAAATTCCATTTCACTTCTAAACAGGCCATGTCAAGGTTCTAAAGGACAACTCTGTCTACCACCCCAGGGTCTAACTCCTTCCCAGAGCTTGCTCATTTACGAGGGCAGTTCTTGTTTACTGCACACAAATTCCAGGACGTGGGTCCCTTTCCCCTCTTAACCAGAAGGTCCCAGTGACCAGAAAAGGGCACTTTCCTCCCTGCATGGCAACAACACACCTACAGTCACCTGAAGGTAAGCGAGGCGAGCCCAACTTGTTAGATCCTGTGCTTGCTGACCACAGCCCGAGCCACGACCCTGAGCAATGCTGGGGTTGTTCATGTGTGGCACATGCGACTGTCATCATTCTGTAGGGCCAGGTTTCATCATGAGCATTTGCTTATGCCACTAATTAATTTTAAACTTAAGTTTTTTTCCTTTTTTGCAGTACTGGGGATGGAACCCAGGGTCGCATGCACACTATGGAAGTGTTCCAGTACTGAGCTACACCCCTTGTACTTTGTAAAAGTTTACTGGGACAGGTTTTGCTAAGTTGTTCAGGCTGGCCTTGAACTTGTGATCCTCCTACCTCATCCTCTTCAGTAATTTAAAGCTTAATTTTTAAATAGCTCCAATAATATCTCACTAAACATTATCTTAGCAAATCAGTTACTGGGCCAAAGGGAGCAGCTGGTTAAGGCTTCAAATACTTATTATCAAAGGGCCTTCCAGAAAAGTCAAGCCATTCTACACTCTTAGATTCATCTAAAAAATGAAAAAGAGACCTTCTTTCCCTTGTTGGCAGAGAGACTGACAATAAATTAGAACATTATTACTGGCCTTGGATACCAACAATTATTATCTTGCATTTTTACTGACAAAAATCTGTATTCACTATGGGGAGTGAAGTGGGAGAATGCTGTAAAATAGAATCCAAATGCTTTCCACAGAAGTTACTTAGTCATCTGGTTTGATACACTATTAAGAATAAGCTACAATTGGGCCGGGGGTTTAGCTCAGTGGTTCTGCCGCCTGCCTCGCAAACGCAAGGACCCGAGTTCGATCCTTGGTACCAAAAAAACAAAACAAAGAATAAGCTACAATTTTCAATTTTCAGTTATTATTATGAAGGGAGAGGAAGGTTTTCTAAGAATGTGCTTTAGACTTATAAAAATCTAAAGATGAGTCTGTGCAGAGAGACAAGACACCAAAGATCCCGATGATAAGATAGCTCCTGTGCTGCCCCAGGGGAGGGCCAAGGACCATGACCCGGACACACCTGGGGCTGGAATGTGCAGCCGGAGTTGCGTGTCCCCCGGACTTGTCTCAGGCTGTGGCTGGCAGATGAGACTGAAAGGCAGTCTTGCCAAACAAGCCCGAGTGTGCGGGGGCAGCCCAGAGTGCTGGGTCACCATGCACGGGCCTCGGTGCACTCCTTCCCGTGAGCAGAGGGACCTTGGTGAGGAGGGTGAAGTGACAAATGTGACAGCGGGAGCCCTGGAGAGGCAGGTTCCTTAGTCTCTCCTCTCAGAAGGCAAGAGGGAGGAGGCGCACACCCCGCTGGCTGTCCAAACTGCTGACACCCTCATCATGACAGCAACGTGGTGCCACCCTCCCACAGCCACCAGTGCCATGTGACAACAGCTGCAGAGCCCAGTGGCAAGGCCAGTGGGGCAGCAGAAGCCCTCCAAAGCGCTGGCCATCAGCCTGGGACGCAGCCTCCCCTTGGGGTAGTGGGGTCTCCAGTGAGTGCGAGGAGTAGAGGGGTCAGCACGAGGCCAGAGGCCAGTGTTAGGGACACGTGGGGAAGGAGGAGGGCTGAGCATTGGGCTCCAGCCCTGGGTGCTGGCCCGCCTCACGGGGCCCCACCCAGCCTGACCAGGACGCACCTTCATGACGGGCTGGGCAAAGTACCGGGCACTCCAGTCACAGAACCCCGTCTGCATCGCGGCACAGATGAAGCTTTTGTGTCCAGCAGCATCGTCTACATCATCGGCAGTCTTCCGGGTGTCGAGAAGGAGGAGGGTCAGAAGAAAAGAGGAAACCAGGCCTTAATGTTCCCTTACTTCTCTGTGTGATTAAAAGAGGTGCTGACGGGGACTGAGGTGGTGTTGAGCTCAGTCTGCTCCTCACCCGGGCATCCTAATGACCAAGCCATCCTGCACATCTGGACAGGGGTTGGGTGGCAAGGGCTCCTGGGGCCGCCCAGTGTGGCCTGGCCAGCACAGTTGCAGTCACCCTACACTGAGTCCCACCGCTGGTGCTGACAGGCTCCCACATGCAGCTCCTCAGTCCTGCATGCCCCTGCTGCCTGGCACAGGCTGCCCCTCTGATAGCCACAAAGACACAGCTGGGCATATAGCCAAGGTCAACTGGGGCCTAACTGCTTAAAACGCTGGAAGCTGCTATGTGGACAGTGGCCATTTCCCACCATAAGCCCTGGGGTAGCCCTAGGGTGCCAGGGTTAGTGTTTGCCTTGTTCCACCCAGCTGGGCTCCAGGAGTACCCATGCCAAGTGCTCTGAGGTGGGCTGAAGGCACTCCTCACACCAAATCTTGGCAGAGGAGGGGCTCCCATCACCTGGGGGACAAGAGAGGGGCTCATCGCCCACTGGAAGCTGCAGCTTTGGCTCTACAGGACTGTGGGGACCACCCACGTCTGTGCCAGTTGTGGTGCTCCCCTAGACCACAGCCCCTTACACCCCAGCAACCCTCCCCATCAGGGCCCAGGCAGGAGGCCACTTGTACTTGGGGCTCATTGGCCATCAAGGCCCTCAGTCAGGTGGCTCGGGCCTGACCAGCACATGGAGATCTGCCTTAGTGCTGCTGTGTGGGCCCTGCTGATCACCCACACGGCAAACCTTGCCTGGAGTTAACCCCCAAGGTGGCCGGGACTCCATTCTGTTCACTGGTAACCAGTAAGCAAGGGCACCCCTCCAGGGCGGAGAGACGCTCACTGCTCCTGGTGACAAGGCAGCCAGATGCCCTCAGCACGGCCCAACAACCTTCTTCAGATCCTGTGTCCTTGACTGAGAAAGATACAAGCTCCTAGGACTTTACAGGAGGCCCAGGGTCAGCACACCTGGCCTGGCTCTCGAACTCTGGAGGGAAAGCACAGCTCTCTCTTTCCTGGAATTTCCTTTCCCACTTAGCTAAAGGCAAAGAGAGTGTGCTTGTGTGGACTAATTGAATGTTTATGGGAAAAAACAAACAATCCATTCAGAACAAACACTTTGTGGAGCAGCTGCCACCTCACGCTGATGCAAAATGCTCTTTACCCAAGAAAGGAAAAAAACAAATTAATTCCATGTGCTTATTTTGTCACATGGGGTTGCCAAGACCAGCGGACCAGGACAAGCTGCAGAATAGGAGGCGCCTGTGATGAGTGGGACCGGCCAGCTGGCAGGCAGGGGACTGGATCGAGGAGCCACTGCCCACCCAGGTCTGGTCAACAAAGGCAGTCATCAGGTGGGGCCAAGGAAACTAAACGTGAGGCCTCACACTCACATGGGAGGAGCCAAGCCCTCAGCACCAACCACAGCGTACAGTGCCTATGGGTCATGAGGAGTGCAGAAGGGGCTGCATCTGTGTACCTGGTCTGGGCCCTTGTCGAACATCTTCCGTGTCCGGGGGAACTGGTGGGAGTGAGGGGTGTACTGCGCCCCTGTGGGGCCTGTGGGGCCCGGGCGGCCAGGAGGCAGGTCACGGCTGACTGGCTGCTTGGCCACGTCATTGGTCAGACTGCAGCTGCTGGTGCTGGACGCCGGCGGGGAACCTCTATGGGGAGAAGAGCAGACAGCAGGCCTTACTGTGGGTCCCCCACCTGGGAATGAGACACTAATCCCCTTCCCTAGGTGCTGCTAGCAGACCCAGGAACGTCCTCAACCACTGATATGTTAACATGACTTCCAAATGCTGGGCTGCTGTGCTGGGTGAGGACCATCCTAGCTGTCCCCTGGCAGGCACTGAGAACCACCCCTCCCTGGACTCTACATCCCAGGAGGCACTGAGGACTAACTGGACCCAGGGCAGATGTCAGGGGAGCTTGGGCTGAGGGTGCACACTTACATTCAGTTTCTGGGACAGAGAAGGATTCTTGGAAGGCCTCAGATTAGATGAACATGGGTATGCATGGAAGGGGACACAGACACAGAGAAAGGGAGGAGACGGGGAGGGAGGGAGGGGAACACAAGATAACATGGGGGAAGAGGGAGCGCAAGGAGCTGAGCAGTAATGGGAGGCAGGTGGCTGGGACTGTCCATCATGTCCATTATAGATTGCTGAGGGGAGGCTGGCACCAGGCCACTTATCCCACCCAGTGGGTGTGCACTTACCCGACTTGGTGGATGTGCATGCCCTTGTTAGTTGGGCTGGCCGGGGCCGACTGTGTCAGAGAGGAGGTATCGAGGATGCGCTGAGGTCGGGCATTCACTGTGGCCTAGAAGGGCAAAGAACAAGTGACACAGGAGGTCAGAAGACAGGATCAAGAGGCTGATGGCTGCTCTTGCATAGTTTCAAAATGGCAGAACAGATCTTTAGGGTGAGAAAATCTCAAACACCAATGGGAGAACTTCTGCTAGACGGCCAGCAACACTTGCACTCCTGGACTTCTGCTCCCAGCAAGCAGAGGGGCTGGCGGGGCCTCTGGGTTCTGGGTCCTGGAGGCTGTGCAGTCAGTAGGGGCCAGGTGAGGCAGAGCAGAGTCCTCCTCCAAACCAGGAAGGTGGGACAGTGGATCTTTATTCTTTACAGCCACTGACTCCTCCACCAGGGACAGACCGTGAGAGCTGGCGGGTACCAGGTTGCCTTCTAGAAGTCCGGGAGGGGGCCAGAGATTTAGCTCACTGGTGCTGCAGCCTGCCTTGCAAGTGCAAGGTCCCAAGTTCTATCCCTGGCACCCCCCCAAAAGAAAAAGAAGCCCGGGAAGCACAAGAACCAGAGACAACCTCAGCCTTGGGAAGCTCCTCTCCTGGGGGACCCGCCCTGCCCTCATGTTCCTGAATTATTCATGTGCAGTCAGGAACACTGTCCCCATAACTCAGCCACCACCAGACAGAAAGTCAAAGAGAACAAACCACCCTGAAAGTCTTCACTTAAATACACAGCATGAACGCTTCCCAGGAAACCCCTGGCTTCAAGTTGGAAAGGGCAAGAAAAAAGAGCCAAACTGCTCTTCGAACAGTATTTCTTATTTTTTAATTACAAGGGAAATACATGTTCTTGCTGAACTTGTTTCTGCTTTGGTATTTTAATTATTCAGCCAATTCTACAGGCACAAACCTCCCACAAAATGTGACAGACATATGATTCCTCAAGTCTAAAAGAGAAAAATTTAAACTGTAACTTTAATATATACTTCTCAAAACTTCTGGAGAAAGAGTGGGAGGTGATGAAGAAGTCATCAGAGAGCTTTAGGGGTTGAAATGCAGACTTTCACAGAACCCACTGACCTCTCTCATGCTCAGGGCACAGGACCTGAGCTGCGCCAGTGGTTCAAGAGCCGGCGCCTTGCAGCCTCAGGCGTCCCTCTGACTGCTGCCGCTGCAGTCACTGCCGCCTCCATGACTCACAGGAGCTCCTTGGGGAAAATGAGCTGGAGCCTGGCTAACTCTCTGCTGCACACAGCCTGCCTGATTTCGAGATGCAGTTTACACCCATGGCTGCTACCACAAGTCATTTTGTTCATTCTCAGAAATTCTGACAGGGCTGGACCAGCACAGGACGAGGGAGACCTCCACGAGTGTGGATGCAGCAACTTGAGCTGAGCCATTCCAGTCTGCTGACACCTCCCCAGGGTTGGCTGTGCGGAAGGGGCTCATGGCGGGCCTGAGCACAGCGTCACTCAGGGAGGGGATCAGGAAGGCCTGGTGTCACTATGAGGACTGGGGACACTGGGCAGGAGGACTGGAACAGGCTTGAGGACAGGCCTTCCTGCACAGTTCCTGTCATGTACCAAGTACTTGCTGGGAAAGCTTTTTTGTCTGTTTGTTTTTTGAGGCAGGGTCTCCCTTTGCAGTTCAGGCTGACCCTGAATTCACTATGTAGCCCAGGCTGGCCTCAAAATTGCGGCGATCCTCCTGCCTCAGCCTCCTGAGTGCTGGGATTACAGGCATGCACCACCATGCCTGGCTTCGGCAAGCTTAATGGAACACTTGTGTAGAGGCTGGGTCTGGGGACACAGACTGAAGAGGACAGCATGTTGCACAAGACCAGGGACCTGGACCCCACTCAAGCCCTTCCTTATCATGTTCGCCCCATCACTGGCTACCTGTCTGGGAGGGGTAGTGGGTTCCAGAAACATGCCAATTGCTTTCACATCAGGGGTCTGGAACTATGCGTGGGAAGTGGCACTGACCAAAGTCCACTGTTGCTTGATCACCGAGAAGAGACAACTAATACCTAGAAATTGTATTTCCAAAAGAAATGTTTGCTTTATTTATTTCGGAAATTCAGAATCCCTTGTCAGGGAACCAGAAGGACTGCAGAGTACCAGTGGGAACAGGTTCCTGGATGCTGCCCCAGAGCATCTGGACAGTCTCTCCAGCAGAGGCTTCTGCGTGGAAATTCCACAAGGCAACATGATTTTAAAAAGACATCTGCATTGGGGATTTAGCTCAGCGGCACCACGCCTGCCTTGAAAGCACAAGGTCATGAGTTTGATCTCCAGTACCACAGAAAAAAAAAAAAAAGAAAAGAACACCAAACAGACATATCTGTAAGTAACTTGTACTGTGATGGCGGGAAGCTGCGTGTTAATGACACAGAACTACTGACCATGCTTTTCTGAGCAACTCAATCTTCATTTCATTGGTCACTCAGGGCTTTGGTCTCTAAAAGAACATTTCGCCACTGGTTAAGAACAGTAATAGTGTCCAATGTGCCTGGTCTGCACCAGTCTCACTGCAGATGTAGTTCCTGAAGTGATCCAGAGGCAGCAACACTATTTTTAGGTGAGTTTATATGTCTGTGCATTTAGATTTCCTCATAACGACTAAAATGAGAAGTGACTGTGAACCCTGACATCTGAACACCTGTGGATTGGAGATGCAACCCCTTCCTTATTCTCTCTCTCTCTCACTCTTTGTTTTTTCCCCTTCCATATTCTCTTAAAACCTTGACAGCAGGAGGGGTCATGAGGTGAGAGCTACTGAGGCCACAAATACTTCCTCAGGGTCATTACTCTCTTCCTACCATACTTCTGTGTAGCTTGAGATTACCCATAGTGAAAACTAAGAGCACAATGCAAACTCCAAGGTTTTACAAACATGCAATTAGGCCATAGCTGTTGAGCTGTAAGGGTTCATTCTTAAACAGTTGGTAGCAACTCTATACAGTACTTGAATGGAGAATTCTAAGGCGTGTTCCACAATAACAAGGCTTTTTTGACTCTGATGAACAAATTTGGCTTCAGAGTTAACCTAAAATAGTCTCACTTCTCTATAAAATGAAATATGATCTCTTTAGTTCCTAGAGCACAAAGTAAGGCATTTCTTGAAATTAAAATGAAGACAAGAAAGGATTCCCTTAATGTTTATGCTTCCAAATCTTTCAGTAGCAGTGTTTACTCACACACACACACACACACACACACACACACACACACACACAGCACACACTGCACTGTGTTAACTTGGTCTCCAGAGGAGGCTCAAACTGGTCTCTGTTACTGGCTGTGGTATGTCTTCAGGCTGATGGCTGTGTGCACACCAGGGTGTATGTCACAGATCAGCAGAGCAGGCACAGAGCCATATACCCCTTTGCTGAGGGTTCTGGAGCTTGTTTGGAATGAATGCACTTCCCTATCACAGGTGATGCCATCTGCTCGGGGGTTGCTAACAAGGCAGGTCACACACAGGGAGGGGGAGGGTGTCGGGGACGGGGTGGGGTGGTGGGGGTGGGGGTGGTGGCTGAGTTCCTTAAAAGTGGGAGTGGGAGTGGGCGTGGGCTTTGCTGGCTCACTGGTACACACTTAGTGAACAATCCAGGAGGACCCAGGGCTGGGAGGGTTTGGCCAGCATCTCTATCACAGAGCAGGGAGGAGTGGTTTTTGTGTCAGAGAATAGAGAGGTTCCTAAGAGGGACTATTTAACAACCCGAGGTTGGGTCTATGGCCATGAACTGATAGTTATGAAATTAATATTAGGCACCAGGACTCTAGTGTTAAATAATTCAGGTGGAGTTTAGTAAGGGCAAATATATAAAAGACACTGGAAAATAAGCTCAAATAGGCTAGATCCTCATTCACAATGACTGAACTACTCAAGGACCTAAATTAATTGCGGGCCTCCAGCTTCTGCTCCAGAAGGGGAGCAGGCTGCCCTGTGTCTTCAAGAGCAAAGAAGAGGCCATCAGACACCTCTGTGTGCCAGAGACCTGTGACAAATGAAGTGAACTGGCCAGTCTCTGCTTTCTTTGAAAATAAATTCTAAAAATTTAAACCATTCATTAATGTCCACACAAAGCTGTGAAAATGACTGAAGTGCAAATGATTCTTTAAAATCTAACCTTGAAATATTGCACTAAAAATGGCAGACTACCTACAGCCTGAGAGAGCATTGATAAGTGGCAGGAGGCAGTACTGGGTCATTTATTAGTTTTCTTTCTCTTTTTATGGCAGTGTTAGCAGGATCAAACCTAGGAGTTTTCCAAAGAACAATGAAAACATTAACTTGATTGGCTGTTTTCCACAGGCCAGTGACACATGAAGGCAGACTGAGAGGTACCCCTGCAGCAAGGATGGGCATCTTTCATCTGGCTCTGCAGCTAGTCACACCGTGATGGAGTCCACTGGGGGAGCCGAGCAGTCCATTACGGGGAGAAGTCAGAGCAGGATTGAGCAATGCAGGCTGTCCCAAACTGTCAACAGTAAGCCCAACATGTTACTGTTAAGCTGGATGTTCTACTGGGCATGGAGGGCAGGGAAATATCTCTGGACCAACAAGTCTATGCTTCTAGGACAGTGTGCCATACATGTGACATGCTTGAGTTTAAAACTGAGAACTCACTCCTGCATTATTCTTTTGCTGCTTTAAAGAGAAAGATGAGTCTGACTACTATTGCATTTAAAAACTAAGGGAATAAAGAGGCTCTGTTTACTATTACTTGTGATACTACCAAGAGCTAAAGAAGTAACAACCACAGTCAATGAGGCGATTTCAATCAGTCAGGGAAAAGACATAAACTAACACAAAATAATTCCAGCTAAGAGACTGAACACCATGCAGACAGGATGAAGGCAGGAGACTATTGCAGGGGCTTTGGCTCAATGGCAGGCTAGGACCAACCGATGAGACAGCACCAGGGCAGAGCTTAATAACCCACTGGGAGAAAAAACAAGGGGCTGAGACTGAAAGGCACAGCTCTGGGGGCCCATCAGCCGTGGTGGACAATTCTTCAGTGTGATGTAGTCAGAGGAAGGTCAAGGGTACACCAGGCAAATGTAAGATATGGTGATATGCTTCTCACAACCTTTCTGCAAGCCTGCAATTTTATTAAGTTAGAAAAAACTTTAAAAAATGCTACAGTGAATTACTTCTAGATCCATTAATAAAAGTTAACTAAAAAGATATATTGTGCAACTTTGATAAACAACTAGATAACCAGAAAAAACATACGAAGCAAGTGTTTTCAGACACTAGATGTTGAGTACTCAGGAGGGGGATCCCTAAGAGATAGAAATAAACAACTGACCCAGTTTATAGCTTGCAGGCAGCTTCCAGCCCATCCCTGGCTGCAGCTCAGAGAAGGGGAACCCAGATGAAGCTGGCACTTTCAAGCAGCGAGGACACAGAGCCAGCTCCAGGTAGGCCGAGGGGGCTGGGATTTGCAGGGTGCAGTGGTGGGGAGGAGGAAGCTTCCAAAGTCTTCAAGGATGTCCCACATGTCTCTGACTGACACTTTTCTGCTCATGGGTGTGGGAAAAACCCAGGAGACTGGGAAAAGAACTGGAGGGCGTTAGGCCAAATTCTGAGCTCACAGAAAGGACTGGGAAGAGCTTACAGTCCTCCAAAGGATTTACACTTGTATCTAGAAATCAGGATAAGAAGACCAAATGAAATCCAAAGTAAGCAGCAGGAGGAAGGAAGCAAAAAAGGTAAAGTAGCTGTCAATGAACGAAAAATTTAAAAACAACAGAGAAAACCCAATGAAACCCAAAGATGATTCTCTGAAATCTCTACTGGCCAGAAGGATCAAGGATGAGAGAAGTTGTCAACACTAATGTCAGACAAGGAGGCAGGGACATCGCTACAGATCATACAGATGTGAAGATCATGAAAAATAACAATGCTGACAACTACAGTTATGCTAATACAGTTCAAAGTATATTACGAATATACAGTTTAAAAATATTTGTGAAAGCTCAACTTATTTATGTACTTTTAAAACCACAGTGTAGACCTATTAACTGTACTGGAGATTTTTGCTTGAATATTCATGAATGAAAATCAGAAATTCGAGAGCTTCAACATAAACATCCCATCATACCTACCTTGTAGGCAATGCTGTTGAGTACTTTCATGGCCAAATCAGAAACATCTGGATAAGGATCAGCAGCAAGATGCAATAAGACTCTCCAAATTTGAGTGTAAACACTATTAAAAGAAACTCCTAGAAAAAAAGAAATGGGAGATGTTTCAGTAGCAAATAGCTGCTGTTGCACAGATTGGCAGCTTCTGAGGTAGCTTGAGTTCCTGAAAACCTAATCGTGGTAGCAGGAAGGGGAGGGTTAAAGAAAGATTCCTGGTTTGCTATTCTGGTAAGGGGTCCAGAGATTCAAGAATCCTAGCAGTGTTCCTCAGGCTTAATCACACTGGTCTCATCTTCTGAGGCTAGCTCTTTCTAAAAGGAAAACAGATAGAGAAGAGCAGAATTTGCATTTGGGATGCTCTAGTTGACTGCAGAGGATTGCAGTCTCCAAGTAGCATTTGATTTTATGTTCTAGATTCCTGGAAGCCACCATGGTCTATGATATGTGGTCTATGGGGGATGCAAGTCTGTCTGCAGCCCACTTGACACTTAGTGCATGCCCTGTGTGCTGTAACTTGCTGGAATCCTTTTACCCATTCCACATGCTGGCGCTGTTCTGAGGTCCTAGGAAATCATGAGATGCATGCGATATGACCACTGCCCCCCAGATCTCCTAACTCACCCCAAGCATGACTAAGGGTGTACTTGACACAAGGTCTTATCCAGCATGTCCAGATGCAGAGGCATCACAGGAGGTACTAGAGGCTCAGACATATCAGCCTGTTACAGTGCAGATGTGAGGGAAGAAAACAGGAACTTGCCGAGGGCTTTAGCGAAGGCTACTCAGTCGTTTTAAATTCTGCAATAATCCTGAAGGCAGGGATTGCCCTGGTATGAGAGGAGGAGGTGAGGCCCAGGGAGCCCTTCTGCTGAGGTCCAAAGTGAAGGATGTGAACATGTCTGTCTGTCTGACTTTCAAGCCAGTCAGGAATTCCAGGACACAGTGCTGCCCCAGGGAGATGCAGACATGGGCATGAGAGGATCCAGGAGCAGGGCTAGGAGATGAAGGCCAGGAAGACAGATGGAATAGGCATGGGGTGCGGGCGGGGTGGTGTCTGAAGGGGAATGAGGATTGTTCCCCCAGAGAAGAAGCGGGGGAAGGAAGCTGGCAGCATAAGCAAGACCTGCATCCTGGAAGTGATGGAGACACTTGGAGCATCTGGAGAACCATGACTGAAAACCAAGAGCCAAACAAGGAGCTCGAGAGTGGCACACTCAGAAACCCAGACATGGGTCCGTCAGCTGAAGCTTGGAAGGAGGCTGCAGAGAGAAAGGGCCTTAGGAGCTGGGGCCAAACTGACTCTAGAAAAGGGTGTGGTTTGAGTGAAGGCTGCTCAAAGGAGGAGAGGAGCTGCGTGTGGAAAAGCAGAGGAGGCACCAGAAGAGTCCTTGCTCAAGGTGCTGCCCACTGGGAGCTTCATGAGGGGAGGCAGAGACGCCTGCTTGGAGTTGGCCGGAGATAGCTACCCAGAGCTCCTTCCTTTTTATTTTGAGAGAAAGCTGGACAACGTGCTGGAAAGCACACACTTGTTTAACACAGAGACTAAACGGATTTCAAATAGGCTGCAATCTTGTGCCCCTTCCCTGGCTGCTTATGATGGGCGTGCTGTCAGAGGACAGAGCGCCTGTGATGAACACAGCTTTAGTAGAACAGGTTTCATGTGACACAGTCAGGTCCACAAACAGACCAGACGAAGGCTTAAAGTCAATGAGGTCCAGAGCTCCGCGTGGATGCTCATCCTCACCTGCCACTTGCCCGAGCCCATCGTTTCTCACTGGTGGACCTGAGTGCAGGGCCAAGAGTGCTGCTCCCCGGCACCTTCACCGGGCGGAAGGTGTGCTCTGATACGCATTTACAGAAGTTCTGCTACTTCATCATTCCGCCAAGGGGGATCAAGAGCTGCCATGCTCTGAGAAGCTCATCCCCTCGGCCTCTCTGGAGACAAAGCCGGAGATGCCCAGGTTGTTGCTGATTACCCAGAGGATGAGACCTAAGGAGGGTGTTTCTCTGGGGTGGCAGCTCATGGTTATATGACGGTCCTGTGAGTGGGTAATGTGTGCTCACTTTTGAGCATGCTCCGCAGTGCTGAGGGCTCACTCAGAAGAGCCAGGCGGTGCATGTAGAAGGAGGCCAAGGCCCATGGTAAATCCGGACTTGCGTGAAATGAATGCCACACAGTCCCTGGCCAGCATGGAGGAGGCCCTGCAGCAGTGTGGACAGCCCTGGGTGGGAACCACGGCCATTCACCTGCTGCTCTCAACCAGAGTCTAAGTAAATTGTTTGGTAAAATCAGAGCTGAATCTCTGTGGGAAAATGTCCTCAGTCTAATTTATTTCCCGTCCTGGCAGATGCCTGTTCATAGGAACTGTGCTCTATGTTATGGGGAGCAGCAGGCAGGAGGAAGCTGCTTCGAATAGTCTTGATTCACGTGATTCACAAGCAACAAGAAGGAAGGAGAATGTGTCCATCGTTTCTGTAAGCAGCGTCACTCAGCAGGAAAGGGAGAGCCCCCTCCCCACCACGACGGAAGCTCTCACAGATGCCCTAGGCTCATCGCCACCCTTGCTCAGCGTCCTTTCCCTCATTATTTTCGGGCTCACAGGCAAATCTGGCCCAGTGACTCATCAGAAGCAGCTTCCTCAGAAGCTCAGCTGCAGTGTGCCACTGGGTGTGAAAGGACTGTGACGTTGACAGTGAATCTCGGTTTGACTCAGACGATGGACCCTCGTCACAGGACAGGGTGGGGCGAGAAGGAGCCGGGGAGGGAGGGAACGGCGTGGGAGCAAGTGCAGGAGGCCCTTCTCATCAGCCCTTATCCATCTCTTAGGCCAGGGGCACAAACGCCGGGCAGGCAGATGCCTAGGGCATCCCCATTGCCCCATTGGCAGCTGTGTAAACCAAGGTGTCCGGCATCAGGCCGGGGTGACAGGTACAGATCCCTCTTGGGGAAGTGGTCTGGAGTCAGGAGCTCAACAGAGCGCCAGTAGAAAGGTCTGGCACTGTGCATGTTGGCCATTATGGTTTATTTTTAAAATTTAAATTTTTATTATTGTGTTGACTTTCTTGCAGATCTCGACTTTGATGTAACACTGTGACTCTGTAGGGAATTAAAAAAATCTAATTTTTGCCAGTCTCTTTGACTATAACAGATAAGTACAATTACTAGTAAAAAGCATAAAACTATGATTAAGAATTGCTACCTTCTTTCCTGTTTGGTCACAACAGTGATTCTCTCAGATACCTACTGTGTGGACTGTCGGCTCTTAGATCTGCTGTCTCCAAGTCAGAATGCAGGCATCTCCACACAGAGATCAGGGCCCCCTGGGATGGAGGCAGAGACACCTACGTCCTGGCCCCACAGAGGGGCAGGAGCTGGGAAGGGCCTGTGTCTGCCACTTGCCACACTCCTGTAAGTGCCGAGAATCTGTATCATGTCTAGACTAGAAGTAATAAAAGATCAAGATGAATGGGTCTAGAACTTATTTTCAGAGCAAGGGCCACAACTTTCAGAGAAGCACATGCTATAGGATGTTCCTCAGGGCTCTGTGCAGACGCCCAAACCATGGGGCCCTGCTGGCAGAGTGGCTGGGGAGAGGAAGCCTGGCTGGTGGGAGGGCTGCAGGCCCCATCCTCTGAGGATGTGGATGGCTGAGAGCCTTCCGTTTTCTTCAGAAACTATCTCCTGGGGTTCTGGGTTTGCTTCTTTCCTGCGATGCCTTCCTGTCTCTGGTGCCCTGCAGTGACTCCTGGGTGGCCAAGGGCTGTACCCACAACTGAGCACCCTTTAGGCGATCACGCTGACCCACTGCTTTGCCCTCCCTTCCTCCCGTGCAAGCTGGAGTTGTGGACCTCGTCTGTTCCCAGGAGGGACAGAGCATGTCCTGGTACTGGCAGCCAGTGTGTCTGAACAATCTTTTCAGCAGGGCTCCTCAGTTTCCCTAAATGACACACTCAGTGATAGCTTTTAATCAGGGGTTTTGGTTCTAAAAACACAGTTAATCCATCTCATGGCACTGGAAACAATGCCGTTCATTAATCAAATTCATGAGACCTCCAATCAGAATGTGTGCAGTCCTTCGCCACCACCCTGCTTAGCCTTCTTGTTGATCAAGCATCGGGCTTTCGATGAGCAAAGGCGGAAACTGATCCCCTCTACCTTGAGATGCAGAGGGAGGCCTTGCCAGATACACTGCTGTCGGCCGTGGGCCTGTGTGAAGGCTTGGAAGGCTCTCTCCTAGGGCTTCCTGGCATGCTGGCAAGAAGAGGAGGATGAGAGGAGGTGGCTGCAGGGCCATCCTGTTAATGCAGTCACAGAAGCCTGGGGGCAGTGGGACGGTGGAAGCCTGCTCTGTGGGCCTTGGACTGGGTCTGTTGGCTCTTTTCTCTCAGGAGTTGCTCTGCCCGGTAGATCCTGAGTAAGGTGGAAGGCTTGGATTTGAACATGGCTGTCATCCCAGGTCCCATGCTTAAGCAGTGAGAGTGCGGTGAAGAGCAGTGTGACGACACCCAGTGTCCTTCTCTTGGTTAAGTGGGGGTGATGGCAGTGTCCTGAGGCCTGGGGCCCACAGGGAGAGGGTAAAGCTAGATCTGGCTGCTGTTGTCCCTTCAGCCAGCATCAGCTCTACCTTAGATGTGTTGCTATGGTGACACGTTTTCAACACAGCATAAAATGTCACTGTTTTACAGAGCTGTGAAACCCCTGGTCCAGCCTCTGAGCTACATCTCAGCCAGTCAGTGCCTTTTGGATGAGACTCCTGCCACCAGAGAGCACATCCACAGGCTACCATATCCCTTTTCTTCAGGTCCCCAAACAGAAATTCAGTCCCACCTTGCTTTCTCAATCTGGGATGGCTAGACTCTGGCTGAGACGCAGAGTGACAGGTGGAAAGACAGGAGCACATGATGAGACAACCCTCTTGGGCCCGGCATCTGAATGGAAGTAGGGCCTTTACAGAGGATGATTCAGGGCTATGTGCACAGTAATTACCCAGCCATGGGGTCAGGAGTGTATAGCACAGCCAGGCCCCAGGTGTCTGAACACAGGCATTCATCAGCCTCCATCTACCCCAAGCTTCCCCACTGGCACAGCAGCAACAAGAATGTGGGAAAGAGGGATGGGATGAACCTGAGGGATGGAAAAGGCAAGGACACTTGCTGTACATGTCAGCAAGAAATGCCCTTACAGGAGCTTGGCAATAAAAATGGCAAGGGCATCCCTTACACAGCTGGGTTAAATGTGACACGAAACACCTTCTGGGCTGGGCGCTGCCTGCAGGACCAATTTGCCTGAGCTGTATGGAGCCAGGTGCATGGATAGGGGCCCAGTGGAGGTGGTGTCCAGGCATACAAAAGTACTGGTGGCCAGGGTGAGGCTGCTGTGGAGCTGCCCTGTTGAGGACCACAGCAGCTAAGGGAAACACAGCTATGACTGGGGAGGCAAGCATCGGGCTGGTGTGAACCACTTTCCTGTGGTCTACAGACACGCAGGTGGGCTGCAGAGAGCAAGACTGTGAGGTGGGGAGGGCCCAGGAACAAGAAGGATTGATTAGGAGATCCACATGGTTGTCAGGCCATGACTAAGAGACAAGAAGAGTGAAGAGATCAGAGAAGATTTCAGAATGGGAAGTGCTGTGGAGATGCAGGCTCCAGCTCAGATGGGGCAGGCCCTCCTGTGTGCAGGTGACTGTGGACACCTGCAGCAGGTTAAGTCAGCGGGGAAAGCAGAGCAGCAGAATGGCTGGGTGTGTGGTGCTCTTGGGGTGAGCTCCTGGAAGGAAGCTGCTTTTATGGGAACAGGTGTAAATATGTGAATGTCCCAGGTTGCCATGGTTTTGAAAACCTCTTTTGCAATATTCAGGGAAAGGGGCTGAAGAGACTGGTGTTCTTTGGGTGAAATGAAGGAAGAAATTGGCTTTAAACAGGCAAGTGCTGTTAGTAATGGGATTCTGTAAGCTATGAATTTTAAACACTGAGGTAAGCATTGTGGTCCCCAGGGGGATGTGAGCGTCATCTCAATGAACAGGAATGAGGCTGACTTCGAGGAGTCTTACTTTTCCTTCCTAAGCACCACTCATTCTGAAACTTTCTGCCTCAAGTTTTCTAAGATTTGAATAATAGATGATATAATTAAATTTCCCTGGCAAAAACAAAAGCTCCAGAATCAAACTGCAAGAAGGGAGGTATCAGCGATGCATATCTTGACCTCTGGAGAAGGAAAGATAGGAGGAAGACAGGCAGAGAAGGGAAACCCAGAGACACAGTACCTGTGTTCTCTCCCCTGTAGCTGCTATAGCCCTGTGCTATGGCCCTCAGAGGAAAAAGGCTTCCATAATCCTTATGCTGTCAAGACTGGTATGGGGGACAGGCACCATCTTTATTTATCACAGCAACAGTTGAGGTCCTGGCAGGAATCTGGAATTGGAACGGGGCATCCTGCTTCCCAAGGCCCTGCCTCTCGATCCTCAGGTCTAGGAAGCATCTAGGGCCTTGGTGTGTGCTAAACACATCTCACATGGCCTCACCAGGTGAATTACTTGGGGACACCAGGGCCAACTTCTGTGGCCCTCACCAGCACCAGTGAGAATTCCCACATGATGTCTAAAAGACCTAGAAGGACAGGAACCCTATGCTGGTGTTTCTGTGCTGAATGGCTGGTGTGTGTGGTGTCTTGGTATTGGTGTGTGGTGAGCAGAGCACCCGTCAGAGGGTGTGCTGGCAGCTCCAGATGCTACTACCACCCAGATGGCCCTTGGGGAAGGAGCAGGCCAGAGCCCTGCAGGACAACCAGATGGACCTGACTGGATACTCCAATCTCCCTCTCTTGGGGCTCACGTGCAGGTGAGCATTGGGGCTGTTCCTCCTCTAGCTTATGCCACCAATGTGTCAGAGCCGTCTCAGGCTAATGTGTGATGCAAGGGGGAGCTTAAACACTATGGCAGGACACTGAAACAAAAACAGGAAAATAACCTAGAGCTGAACATCAAGTGAGACCTGTGTCTATCAAAGTGAGAGACCGCAGACAAGTAGTCCTAAGGGCATTCAGACCACACACATATTGGGAAGGAAAGAGACTCAAAAGAAAGAGTTATTCGTACTTTCAACTTCAGACCTGAAAAAGAACAGGAGAGTAAACCTAAGAAAATAGAAAAAAAATAAAGACAAGCAAATAGTGGAACATAAAATAAAGATACAGTAATGAAGAAAATCAACAAAGCACAAGTTAAAATTTTAAGCTCCTAAAAAAATTAATAAATGCCTTACAGGACTAATCGAGAAAAAAGAAAAGTAAATAAACAGTCACAGGAGTAATAAGGGGGTGTACCAGAGACAAGAGAAACTGGAAAAGGTGAGAGTACTCTTGGCAGCCTCAAGGAGACAAGGGCTCAGCACCCTGTGAAACAGTTCCTGCAGCTAACCTGGGAAGAGACAGAGAAGGCACACAAGCCCAGCTTTAAAGAAATATCCTTTTATTTTTATTTTAATTTTTTTTTGGTACCAGGAGTCGAACTCGGGTCCTTGCACTAGTGAGGCAGGCGGCAGAACCACTGAGCTAAATCCCTGGCCCCAGCTTTAAAGAAATAAATGAAGGGGGGAATTAAAACTGAACACACAGAATCCTACAAAACCCCATCAGTTTTAGATGCAAATTCTACCCAGATAATCTTGGTCTCATACAAATTGTTCCACAAAATAGAAAATGAGGGCATATTCCTTTATGAGGCTAGTATGAGCATGATATCCAAACCAGACAAGGGCAACAGAAGACAAAAATTACAGCCCAAATTCACTCATGAGTATAGACAGGGAATGTTCTAAATAAACTATTGACAAACTTACTGCAATGGTGTTAAAGTTAACCAAGGTGGGTTTACCCAGAAATACCTGGATGGTTTAACAAGATATCCTAAATATGTAATTCACCACATTAATAGAGTGAAAAACATAGGACAAAGTCAAAACATATAGAAAAAAATTCAATGAGATTTGTTTCATTTGTGAAAAAAAATCTTTTTAATCAACTAGAATGAATGGGAATTTCTACTTATAAAAGTTTTGACCAATGAATAGATGGAAATTTCTATAAATTGATAATATATCTACCAAAAACCCTATAGCAAACATTGTTTTTAAAAGTGAAAAGGGGCTGGAGCTGGACTTGCCATGGGTGTGTGAGGCCCTGGGTTGCATTCCCAACAACCGAGCAACAAAATAAACATGCAAGAAAGTGTAAAGTTAGAAAGTTTTCCTTTTCTCTTGGGGATGAAGAGATATATATACTTGAATTTTTTTTTTTGGCCAGTAATAAAAGAGTTAAATGAGGAAAAAAGAGGTTATTACTTAAAACTACAAACACCCTAGGTAGGATGGTGGGACACATCTTGTAGTCCTTCCTACTCAGGGGGCTACGGCAAGAGGATCGTTTGAAGTCAGCCTGGGCATCTCAGCAGGACCCCATATCAACACAAACTAACTAACTTACTAACTAAGGTATCTTGAATAAAATGACTATAACTTTCACGCAGAAAGTTGTAAACTGTCTTAAAGGTCATTAAGGGAGATTTAAATGAAGAAAAAGACACCTGGGCAGGGCTGGGAGACTCAATGCCGCAAAGTTATAAATTCTGTCAGGTGGATCCAGCAATTCAAAGCAATTCCAAACAACATTCTGATGAGGGTGTTGTAGAAACAGAACCGCTGATTACAAATTTATATAGCAAAGCGAAGTGTTAAGAATCATCAAGAAAATGCGGAAGAAAGAACAAAGTGATACCTGGCTTCAGTGTCTGTCCCCACTCAACTCAGCGCTCTCTACACAGAATGGGAGACCCCTGGGCCCGACCAGCCCAGTTCACAACGGGGGAGGCTGACTGGGAACAAAAACTCTTGGAGAGTGGCCTGGGGATTTAGCTTAGTGGTGCTGTGCCTGGCTGGCAAGTGCAAGGTCCAGAGTTCAATTCCTGGTACCAGAAAAAACCAAAGAACCAAACCAAACCAAAACAAAACTCTTGGAGAAAGGACAGAGGCTGTGAGGAAGAACACAGAGACAAGGGGCAAGGCCTGTGGGGAGAAGCAGGGGTGAGTCCCTCCCCTGCATCCACTCAAGGTCTGTGTAGGCATAAGCATAACAACGGAAAGTGAAAAATGTTAGGATATCAAGACAGTGAGGAAAGACAAAAATTCAAGAGACAAAAAGCACAAGCTGAAAGAAAAAGTGTAAAAGTTACGTAATGCTACAGACATCATAAAGTTACAGATTAGGAGACTTATTTAATGGTATATCAACCATGAATATGTACCCAGAGCTGTGAAAGACCAATAACACAAAGCAACATCTGCAGGCATTTAACATGGTTTGCAGAAGTGGAGACACAGGGGCCAATACATGAGGCTTGCCTCACTACAACCAGGGGAAATGTGAATTAATTCCAGTACATTCCCTTACACATGTACTGAGCACCTAGTATGAACTCAAATGTGGGCAGGGCTAGGAGACAGAACTGGACCAAATAAATGGTAAACAAAGGATAAATCTGGTAGTAATGAGTTCTCAGGAAAAGAAATACAGCAGGAAGGGAACAAAGAATCAGAAAGCAGGTCTACATTGGGGCGGGGCGGGAGGCTTCTGTGGAGAGGTCAAGTGATCAGGGTTCTGGGGGACCAAGGAGCAGTCAGAAACTGCTTGAGACAGGAGGGTCTTTGTAGGGGCCAAGGACTGGATGGAGGCAGAAGATGGTCCAGGGCCTAGGAGCCCAGCAGGGCAGGGGGTAGAGAAAGAGGGAGAGAGTGTTGGGCAGCGCAGAGGCATCGGGCGCCAAATCCCAAGTTTTCTTATATAAATAAATAAATAAATAAATAGGAGAGAAAAAGAAGAAATCAGAACTAGGCTTAGTGTCCCTGAACAGGTGAACAAAAAATTAAATTGTGGCAAAAAGTGAAGGTGTATGAACAAAACTGAGATGACCGCCAGGGGTAAATACAAACACCAAAGTGGAATGAAAGACACAGGGCAAGGTCACATGTCATATGGTGGCATCAAGGCAATGCTAGAGGCCTCCAAGGGGCACCTGGTGCCTGCCAGGGACCCAGCGATCGAAGGACAGGAGAGAGTGGGGTGGGGGTGGGGCACTGGGCTGCCACTCTCTAATTTTCTACGTTGGGAACATAACACACAGGTTTCTTGTTTTAGTCTCTGTCATTTTCATACGTTTGAAATGTTTCTGAATTTAAAAAATTCCAGCCCGCCCTTTCCGTCAATGGTGACACCATTTTCTGGGGCACGTGCCTGTGCAGTCGTGGGCCTCACACGACCCATGGAGCTGACCAGGAGGGTTCCAGCTCCACAGAAGAGCATCACAGAGAACCAGTTCATGATGGGCAGAAAGCAGCAAAGCAGCAAAGCAGCGAAGTAGCAAAAAGTGACAAGCAACGATCTTCTTTCTTTCCCTTAAATTTTATCCAGTCTACCCATCCTTAGGGCGGGCAACCCTCACACCTGGGGTGTGGCCGCTTTAATCTTACCATCCCACCATGAATCAACCCTAGCATCACATCCTTGATCCCAGCACCACACACCCTAAATCCAGCCACCTCCTATGACTACATGAGGCTTTGCAGGAACCTATAGACACAAGCCATAACACTGGAGTAGTACTCTGCCATAAAGAAGAATAAAGTTGAGTCATTTGCAAGAAAACGGATGCCCCTTGAGACCATAATGTTAAGTGAGATTAAACGAACACACAAACTTCAAGACCACGTATTTTCTCTTATATGAGAAAACCAAACTATAAAGAGAAATATACAAGATGGATAATAGGAAACTGGAAATACATCTACAAAATGGAAGGAGACCAAGAGATGAAGGGAACAGGGAGTGGGAGGGCTGAGAGGGAAGAAGAGATGTGTCATGTACATGTGCCACCTCCCCACAATGAATGCAATCATTATACACTACAAACCTGTACTGACAAAAGAATGGAAAAGAAGACTGTTTATAACACAGTACCATTTTTAAAAAAAATTGTATGTATGGATGTGAGTTACACACGTGAGCATAAAACATCTGAAGAGAAGGCACAAATCTACCTGGGAAAGAGAAGCAGGATAGGAAGGTGGGAGGAATGAACGAGCATGAGGAATCTTCTTTAAATATACTTGTCAGTTCTCAGTAATTTTATGACACGTATGTATTACTAGCAGTTGTTTGGTTTCTGTTTTCTTTTACAAATAAATGGATTTTGACAAGTGAAACACACAACACACACACACACACACACACACAAATAAAATAAAAAATTTCATTGAACCCTAAAAACCGCTCTGGGGCTCAGAACAAGAGAAAGGAGGTTGCCCAGTTAGGTCTTAAGTGTGTCGCAGCAATCTGAAGATGAACACAGGCACACAATGAGGAAACAGAGTGAATTCCCATTCCTCTTGGGCCAGCAACCTGGGGGTCAGAACCCAGGAGCCTGCTGTTCAGGGCAGGACAGGAGAAAATCCTTGCTGAACTCCAGCTTCTGGGCAGTGCTGGTCAAACGCTGGACTGGTAGGGGTGTGTGTATGTGTGGTGTCAAAGGCCTTCAAAGGGGAGCCACTTCCTCTGCCTCTGCAGCAGGCCCTCAGTCTCTCAGGCTGACTCTTTGGGGCCTCTGGGCATTGCCAGGCATGGTCCTCCACCCACTTGATGTCAACAGTACCCGATTCTGCTCCTATGTGACAACCACCATGAGTCCTGGGGACAAAACTCTTAGCCAGAGCTGCCATTCCAACCTGCTGGGGGTTTGGCACACATGAGGGTGCTCATTTGTCCCGCAAAGATGATGGATGTTCTGGCAGCCCTCCCGTAGGACATGCGGCCTCGCCCATGTCCCCTAGGCGGGTCCGCAGGCCATTCCCACAGCAGGACATGCTTTTTGCTCCTCATGCCCAGCGCATACATTCTTTCCCATCAAGCTGAAGTAGCTCAGGCACTTACGCGGCCTGACTCACCTATGAGGGAGTTGAGCGCGGAGTAGGAGCTCACGCGGCGCATCTTGTCAATGGTCTCGAAAGACAGGATGTGCTCCTCGTTCTCCGGGCTGCCCAGGGTGCTGCTAGCACTGCTACTGGTGCTAAGGTTCCCAGGGGAGAAGGCCACTGCGCCGCCTGCTATCAGGAACGATGGGACAGTGTCAGCCTGGTGACCAGGGCCCTCTTTCCCATCATGCAATTAAGGGACCCACTGACGGAAACGTGTGCCTTCTTCTGAAAAGTAATGCTCACTGTACGCGTGGGCACACAGAGCACCTGTGTGTGTGCACAGCGACACACCTGGGAACATGTGCACACACATTAACACACACGCACGGTTATATGTGTGCACACAGGCATGCCCCACCCTGATCTCTGCAGCTGTACCTCCCAGCAGAGCTGAGGGGAACCGACTTTGCTTGGGCTTCTCTCTGCAAGTCTGGAGGTGCCCCTGGCCATTCTGGGCAGGACCACACCTTTGGTACAGGTGTAGCAAAGACCCAAGAACAGCTGGCCAATCACCACGTTGGTCATGGGACCTCAGGGCAGCAGTTTATGGTAGGGAAGAGGGCAGTGGCAGAGTGGCTCTTGCTTAGATAAAAGCTCCATAAAGTAACATCCCAAGCCCTCCCAACACAAGCGCCCAGTTTCCAGGGTCTTACCTTCTTCCGTCAAACTCAGATTTTGCAGAGACTTGTTCAGGCTCCTCGCGGTGGTGACAGCTCGGATGTTTCCATAGGAGCTCACAGAACGAAGTTTAGGGGTGCATGGACTGTCTCGCACTGGGGTCAAGCTCCCCCCCTCTAGAAAAGAGGAAGAAGGAAAAGAATTAGTGACAGGCTTCAGGGTGGGAGGATTTGGCTTCCCCATGGGTGCAGCAAGGGCCTCAGGGCCAAGCATGGACAGAGAGGGCGGGTGTTTCACTCAGTGAGAACCTGACCTGAGCCTAAGACCCCTCGGGCGGAGGAATGATAGTATACAGTTCAGGGAGCATTACAAAAGATGTGGGGCAGTGCTGCAACTGTGCCTCTGCAAGTCCACACGAGGTGCTTGCTGGTGTGGGCCATGGGCTGCTGCCCGCCACCAACAGCACAGCAGGGCCAGGACACTGGCAGGACCCCCTCCATCTCACTGGTGCCTTCACTACCAAGTTTATTTGTCACCTCTACTCCCCCACCTAAAAGCAAGAATGCTTGGTTATCAATCATGAGCCCTCTTTACTGTGATTTGGAGGGAAGAGCAGTGCACAGGTGATGAAATATAAATGTAAAAGATGACTGCATCTTCCTGTGAAAAGGACAAATGTGAGCAGAGGAGCTTCCTAACATGACTCACCGAAACATGGAAGCAACACTGATTCAACTGCTCATCACAGGAAGATGGCGAATGTTCTTTTCTGCAAACCCCTACTGAAGGTTTACTATCCTTCAAGATTGCCACAAATTTGATTTCCAAGACAGATAAAGAGGAAAGAAAAGAGTGAGAGGGTCAGTGTGGCCCCTTTCCCTGTACTTTGAATTCTGCTATGGGAACAATGGGGATCACCCACAGCAAGGTTACAGAAACCCAAGCTCAGACTTGGCCTGACTGTAACTGCTGACAATTCTGGTGAAGGCTGGGGGGAGTCCCTGGCTCCCAAGAGCTGAGGTACCTGTGGCTGCTGGAGAGGGCAAGGGGTAGTTCTTTTCCTCTTCCATGAATTGCAGGGCCACTGTGCAGAAATTGCTCTCATACTGAACTACCAGATGACTCAGAGCCACTACTAGCTCCTGCCAAGAGAGAGAAGGGACAGTTACAGGGGCTGGAAATTGACTGGACAGTGGACTTACAAGTTAAGGCCCAATGGCTGCATCGCCAGCAGGAAGAGGAAGGTCGGAGCAAGACTGCCCCCAGTTAGAAACCAGCATGGATGCATCCTTGGAGCAAGCAGCATTGTCAAGGTTGCTGACCAGGAGCTTCTGAAGGGCATCCGTGGAACGCCCTGCACACCAGCCAGAACCTGCTTATTGACTGCTAGGGAGGAATGAAGCAACTTGAGAATTTCTGAGGCCATGGTATGGATCACATACCTCCAGAGTGGGTGAGGTATGAGAATTCATGGCCTCTTGTTTATAATTAGTCCTGCAACCCTGGGCTGAAAGATGCATTTCTCAAGTTAACCCAATAGTCCAGGGAACCAGACCAAAGTAGGACACATCTGAGAACCTGGAGCAGGGCTGGGGATTTAGCTTAGTGGTTCTACCACCTGCCTCGCAAGCGCAAGGACCCAAGTTCAAACCCCGGTACAAAAAAAAAAAGAGTAGAGAACCTGGAGCAGGCTCTTTTCACTAAGTGCAAAACGTTCATAGCTATACTAGGTTTCAGTCTCTAACAGGGAATGAGAAAAAGTCCTAGAACAAAAACATGATCTTTAGGCCCACATGGTTCAATCCAAGGAAATGGGGACAGTTTATATATCTTTTAGGAAGTTTAATGCTACAGTATGAGCTCTTGGGCTTCTGAAAGATCTTTAGGGAAACAAAACTGGAATGTAGGCTTATAAAAGTGAATACCTTTCCTTACTGCTACTCATACAGCTCTAACAAATTCATCTGCACACCCCCCTCGCCTTTAAAGAAAGATACTTAGTAGAAAGTCAATACCTAGGAGAATCTCTTGCTTGCTACATTAAGCTCCTGACTCCCAAGGCTGGGGAGACCTCTGTTAAAGCGCTGAGGTCTCCTGGGAAACCAGACAAGATGAGCCTTGGACAGGCACCCTTGGGTCCCTTTGTGGGCTCCTCTCCTCTCCTTGATATTCTCTCCTACCTCAGCCTCATGCACTCCTTGTCTTTCACCTGTCACATTCTGGATGGCTACACAACCAACCCCTACCCCATCTCTCCTCTAGCTCCAGCCTGGTCTTCCCACCTGCTGGCTCTGAGGCTCCGTCTGAATCCCAAACTCACCCTGCCCCGTAATGTGCTGGTGCCTGTGCTTTCCATTCAGATCCACCAGCAATCTCTTTTTTTTTTCCTTTGAGACAGGGTCTCACTCTGTAGTTCACACTGGCCTTGAACTCACTATGTAGCCCAGGCTGGTCTTGAAAGCACAGTGATCTTTCTGTCTTAGCCTCCTAAGTGCTGGGATTATAGGCGTGCGCCACCATACCCAGCAGCAGCCTCGACTGTGCCAGGGAACCATAGATCCTATTGCGTAGGTTAGACCTTGGCATTGTACCCCCACCCCCGTTGTGGCTGAGGCTGACTGCACTGGGGGCCCTGCCAAGTCTCCCCAGCCACTGCCAACGCCCCATAGCTAATGCTTGCTGCCACCTGTCCAAGTCAATACCACAGACTCCTCAGGTGACCACAGGGCCTACCCCACTTTCCCTGTGCAAGGAAGTAAGACGCTGCCCAGGGGAGCCTTGAATAAGCAAACACTCACAGGACTCCTCCTGGGAAGGAGAGGCTACACCTGGGTCAGGAAAGCTCCAATCCCCTTCACTTGGATGTGAAGTGAGAAAACCTAGTGTTGTACACTGAGGTCTTGGACCTTTAGCTTGAAGAAGGCCATTGAGGCAGAGCCCATTGTTCAAGGGAGGGAAGGTCAAGGCACAGCTCACAGCCAGTGAGAGAGCCAGCTCACTCTGGGAGGCTGCACTGGTGGGCCGCAAAGGCTCTGTCTTCCGTGCCTAGAAGCTGAGGCTCCTGCCCACCTCTGCATTTCGGAGCCCAGTATGAGCAGAGCTCATGTGTGAAGGTCAGCGGGAGCAAGCGAGGCCCTTCCCAGTGCTGCACAGACAGCGGGACCTGGGGGACAGACAGCATGCAGCCCCGAAGGCTAGCACATGCCACGCTGCCCGTGTGGAGGTGTGTGCTACCCGAGTGTTCCAGGGTCCAGGACCTGTGCTCTCCAAAGAGATCACAAGCAGGAGAAGAGAGGAACAGATCATTTGAAAGTTTAAGTTTTAAGCATTTTTTATTTTATTAAATTGTTCGAAACTTAGGTAGCCATGAATAGTGTGTGTAGGGCCATGTGAAGGTACTCGGAGGCACTTGAGGGCTTGTCAGGCAGCGCCCCATGTGGGTTCCTAGGGACCTGGGGACCACTCTCCCCATACTGGAAACTCAAGGGAACACTTCAGTTACCATCCTTTCTATTTAAACAAAATTTTTTTTTTTTTTTGTATGTGTGTGTTTTTTTGGTACCAGGGATCGAACTCACGACCTTGTGCTTGTGAGGCAGGCACGGTGCCATTGAGCTAGATCCCCGTCCAATTTTTAAATTGTTTTTGCAAAGAAGGAAAAAGCCTTTCCTTACTTTAAAAAGAATTTTTACATACAATAAAAGAAAGTACCAATTTGCTATGTTTTTCAGTGATGTCTACTTAAGGCAATGCGACATGGGACAAGGAAGAACTGGGCACAGGATGAAGGACGCCAGGTCCAGAGATGCTGCTGACCTCAGAACTCAAAGACACCAAAGTCCCAGGGCAGGGGCTGCTGGAACTTGACTTCCCATTTTAAGATCTCATTAGAAAATTTGGCACAAGGACCTGGGTTAATTTCAGAAGAGGACACGAGATGCAAAGCATCCTCTCTATATGAGCCTGGGTGAAGCAATGTGCTCAGACACATCTCTCCCAAGATGGTCATGCAGCCTGCTCCCCAGCTGGACAACCCTATAGCCACAGCCAACTCCAGATAGGCCCATCTCAGAGGGGAACCAAATATAACTATTTAGAATCACCGAGAAGGAAGCTGATAACACACAAATCTGTGGTTACCTGTGGGTGGTTTTGCTTTCCCACCTCCCAGTAAACATTCTCCACTCAGGAGCACCCTCGGGTTTGCCATAAAACCACCAGAAAACCAGTGTTCTCCCCAACACACCTTTCTAGCTGGGACAGAAGTGGGAATCTAGGTTGTGTGGAACTAGGTTTTTACAGAGTTTGAAACCATGGACAATAATCCACGATACTTTTATGTCTAAACAGATAAGAGTTTTCAAGTCCATAAAACTGCTTTATGCAGTCACCGGCAAAAACAAGGCAAAGGACACACTACACACACCTGCTGTCATCTGTCGGGGGCCACTCCTGTTTTGGGGTGTGATGACATCTGCATGTGCCCCAGGCAGGAAGGAGCCTGCCATATAAGATGCAGGAAGCACAGCCTGCAAATTACCCTCAGATGAAGCAGGCACACTAGAGTCTAGTGAAGAAACATACTCGAGAAAATGGCATTTAATGATCTGCATTCATATGACACACACAGGGGGAAAGTGAGTCTTTGGAGCCCCAGATAGGGTAGTGCTGGCTCGGTCCTGGTGGTGGAGGATGCCTTGCAGCTGCCTGAAGAGCCAGGGTCACGTACCTTCCGGACCATGGGGCTCCCGTCATTGATCAGCTGGGCCAGCATCATGGCTACGTTGTGGTCAATTGTGGTGGAGTGGTCTGTTCTTTCAGCAGAGTTGCCCACAAATGTGCCAAGTGCAAAGACGGCTGCACAGCGGACCTGCAAGACAGAGGACAGGGAGTCACAGACATGCCCACGGCTGGTGTGTCTACTGTCTACATTTCTGACAAGACTGCCCACAAGTTAATCCAATTTTGTTCAGATAAGCACAGCTCAATTCAATTCCACAAGTACTATTGAACAGCAATCTGAGCCCAGAGCTATACTCATATTGCTGGAGCAGAAATAGGGGAGGAAGCCTGGGGGAACCAAAGTAAGCATCATCAAGGCCCCAGTTTGAGGTCCAAAGGCTATGGAGCTGAGGCAGGAACTATGTTTCTTCTGGAATCGATGGGCCACTCAGGCACCAAGGGATTTGTGGCGGAAAGACAGGAGCACTGGGGAGAGGGCTAGGCTGGGTCATGGGAAGGAGGGAGAGGCAAGTGGAGAAGGCATGGGCCTTGGAGACAGAAAGCGTTGGAGTGGAGGCCCAGAGGGGCCCAAGCCCCTGGGGACTGAGAAGGAGTGAGGCGAGCAACACCAGGCTGGCCATGTCTGGAGACCTTCCTCAGCTCTCACCTCCAAGGCTGTGTGAGCTTGCAGTTGGGGGCTAGGGGGAGAGGCCAGCCTTGTGGAGCTTCCATTTCCTTATTTCTAAAAGGAGCACCACAACATATCCTGGACGAGGATGTGGGAAGAGTCAATGAAATAACATAGAAGAACCCTAGAATTTCAACAAATGGTGCTGAGACTGCCCTGTGGAACAGTCAGTGAGCAGACACACTTGGATGGATTCAGAGAAACAGTGGCAGCGAATGGGAAGTATGGTGGCCCCCAACCCCACACTGTGGGCATCTGTCACCCTGAGAGCCATGGCATGAAGAGAAGGCTTCAGGCCCTGAGAAGGATCTGCACACAGGAGGCGGCAGGAGTGTCTGGGTGCAGCACCCGCACGCCAGTCCAGGGGGCTGTTCCTGAGCCCATGTGCTCCCTGCTCCCTTCAGTCCACACGTGAACCCCACAGGTGGCTCTGAGCCTGATGAAGGAGCAAAGCACGGGAGGAGGAGGGAATCAGGTTACCCTATCCCAAGAAGAGGGCTCCAGGGGTCTTGCCTTACAGAACTGCCCAGACACTGTTGGTGACACACACCTGTACTCAGCAAGAGGCTGGGCCTGAAGCCTTCAGGAGAGGAGGGACAAAGTGCTGTGTATTTCACTGACTTGGGGACAGGCAAGAGCCCAGATCACCAGCACTGTGATAAACAGCATGGGTGAGTACGGCAGCAGGGAGAGCAGAGGGGTCCTGTGTTCCAGAAAACCCTGTTTGAAGGCTCCGAGCTTGGCCACCCCTCCCTAGCCAATCTGCATGTCATCAGAGCCCCTCTATCCACCCCTCCCTGTACTTTCTCAGGCGTAAGGCCAAGGCCCATGCTGCCTGTGAGCAAGATGACCCTCCCCTGTGCCCTGAGGTTCCCTGCTCCCCACAGGAGCCCAACCTCGGCCATTCCTCATGGCCTGCTAGCACCCGACAAGGCCTCTATGTCCCCAGCTTCTCAGACTCCAAGGTACACTTCTGAGCGGCAAATGTGAGTGGGCCTAATGCACGCTGCAGGACCAGCCCAGGCTGTCCCACTGGCCTCAGGCTGGGGACAGCTGCATTTCCTCTGACCAACCCCCTCAGTTACCTCAGGGATACTGCTTCTGCCTTCTTTGGCTGTGAAGATGCTCAGAGCAACTCTGTGGCCACCCTGGGTAAACAGCCATATGGGCTGCCTCTCTGCTGGCCTCAGTTCTTGGGGAGACATCTTGTTTGTGTCCTAACTCCCCTCTAGTTCCTCCTCCACAACTCATTTCCTCAGTGTAATGTCATACTCTGTATTTTTGGTTGATGCCGTCAGCCCTTTTGAGAACAAACTTGAAAGTAAGTAAATCTATTTCCCTGAGGAAATCTTTGCATGAGGACCCTTCAATTTCAGAGGGTCTGAGTGGGTCTTGGTCCCCAGGGGGCAGTGAGGCCTAGTGGCCTGCAGTGTTGCTGGCACCCAGAGGCCAACTCAGAGCCCCTCTGAACTGCCCTACTGGGTGAGGTGAGTGCGGGTCCTGGGGGCAAACTGTTTCCCTACTGGGTGACTGAGGAGCCCACCAGGCCCCTGCGCAGGGCTGGAAGCTAGCACCCTGGCCAACAGGGGCAGACAGGGCCAGCACCTGCAGCTGGCAGCAGCAAGAGGGAGGCTGAGGTGCTGGCCTGGCTCCCCTTTGGCAAAGCGAAGATGATGTGGCCTGGGCCCACAGGAAGCTTGTAGCTCTCCACAGCACTCAAGCACTGGCTCTGTCTGAATGAGAAGTCATCAAGCATGTGACCCTTGGTACCGAGGTCCCAGTGTCCTACTCTCGTGAACTGTGTGGAGTCCTGATCTTTCTAGATGCAAAGTTGTGGTGGGTGTGAGTGGGCCTCTGCGTGCCGTTCCTGGGACCTTTTATGAACAGCATCCTGGTAGGGCCTGAAGACCTGACACCCAGACCTGGTTTGGAACCGCCCATGAGGATGACTCACCTCGGGGATGGGGTCGGAGAGGAGGCTGTAGAGCTTTTCGTGGGCGCTGTCCCTTACTCCGCACCATCGTGCTGAGTCGAAGTTCTGCCAGATCCTTCCCAGACAGATGGCCACCCACTGGCGCAGCAGGGGGTGCGGGTCGCTGAGCTGCTCCAGGCAGATGGCAATCAGGTTCCCCTGAAGGCAGGCTTCCTGGATGGGGGAGCATGAGACAAGTGGTCCTCTGCCCTGGGACCCAGGGCCCAGGAGAAGGGGCCTGGCTGGGGTAGGAGCTACTGTGGTTTCTCAGGAAAGCCTTGCTCAACCACAACGCAAGACATGCCTAATTTTCCTTATTTTAAGCCTCAAGGATTCACTTTTACCCTGATATCTCTCCTGCACTATCGCCAGCTGCAGGTATGCTCTGGTGGCCCTACTTTCTGAGGTGAATGGCCATCAGACTGCCAGAGCAACAGGCCCCTCCGTAAGCATGGCGCCTTGGGCTGTACCTCTACTTCCCTGCAGTGGCAGGGGGGTGGGTGGCTGAGGGTAGCTGCAGCTATTGTGGCACTCACCTGCCCTGTGGTATAGCTGTTGACAATCACAGCGAGAATGAAAGCTGTCATGGTTCTATGTTCAGCCTGCAAAACAAGAACCAGTCATGGCTGTGTGTTTTCCCATGGTTCCCACAAGTTCCCCAGGCACAGTGATGTCATCCTTCAGAGTCTTTAGACAAACTGGACACTAACTAAAGGAAGGAGAGGCAGCTTGCTTGTTGTCTGATTTGACTCCACGAAAAAGAGCAGCATTTTTAAAGGACAGACTGCTCGCTTGACTGCTAATGCCACAGGGCGGGCCAAGGCTGGCTGATGCCCTCCATAGAAGGCCATCAGTGGAGTCCATTGGTACGAAGGGCTTGCCCCATCCCTCTGCCCACTTCTATGTAAGCATTTTGTCCCCTGCTCAAGCACAGTGGTAACAAAAGGAGAGAAAGTATCATTCTAACTTTTTCTTTCTGGGCTTCTATTGGATTGATCAATTTTCCTTTCCTCTTCTCCTCTGTGCCATACCTATCTGGAAAATCAGCCTACTTCTGACTACCTAATGGTGCTTTACCTTTCACACAGACACACACACACACAGACACACACACACACACACACACACACACACACACACACACGACCTAATCTGTTCTGTATTTTACTTAGACTGCTGCAAGGCTCATAGTGTGCCTTAAATCCAGTATTTCTCATCTCTAACCCCTCTAATTAGTGACTGTTAACATTATTTATTTTTACAGTCAAAGCTGACTTAGTCTTATCAGCAGGTCTGCCATTGTCTTTGCTTTTTGGCACTTCCTGGGACCTACTTTTCCCTACGGTCGGTCTGGGTTTGCTGTCCTCTCACTTTAAAATACAGTCCTGATGGTTGCTGTCCAGGGACAGGGTGCTCAGGAAGAGGCAAACTCAGTCTATGTCTGAAAATGTCTTTCCTCACGCTCTCCAGGGCAGCATAGCTGGGTAGGGAAGTGCAGCAGGCAGTCACCTCTTCAGCACTGTGAAGGTTGCTCGACTGAACTCTCACCCACGTTGGTGCTGCAGCGAGACTGCACTCACTGCCTGTCGGTGCTGTCCAGCCATTGCAGGTAACCTTCCTGTGTGCTCTGGTTGCTTTCATGATTTTCCTTTAAGCCTTTGATATTCATCACTGTCATTATGATGTGCCCAATGTGGATTTGTTTTCATTTAACTTCTCAGGGATCCATGGTGCTTTTAAAATCCAAACACTCATTTCTTTCTTCCAATGTGTCCTCAGCCACAATCTGTTTGAATGCTGCTTCCCTGCCTTTCTGAATGATGTGTCAGTACCCTTCCTCATCCATGTCCCTCACCCTTTCACACCCCAGGAGGCCCCTTCTCTGACTCTCCTACTGTGCATCTCTTCTGCTCTTCAGTTTACCTGCTGAGTTTTCAAATGATGACAACTGTCTCTTCTTCCATGACAGGTTCTATTTTTTTTCAGATCTGCCTATTTTTAAAAAATCTATTATTTTTGAGGATGAGTAAGAAGCACAAAGCACACTGTTTTCTACTGTAGACTGAAGACTATTTCTGGAGAGCACAAGGGCTTAATGTTTGGCATAAACTGTCTTACTCAGTTGTTCTTGAGCATGCTCATTCATGCTGGTCTCCCACTTCCGGGGGCCCTGTGAACGCTCCTCTGGGTGCCAGTCCTCCCTGTGACCCTGTGTGTTTATCCTGTGGGAGCACCTCACACTGCCTACCCCTGCCTGGGTCTGTAGGTGTCCTGTAGGAAAGCTTTGAGTTTGGGTCCTCCGTGACCCCAGGAGACTTCAGGGATCTGCACATGGTTTTCACGACAATTTCCTGCTGTGGCTCTAACACATGTGGGCAGAGGAAACTCAGACCCTGCATTGTGAGCAGAATAGCCTGAAATTTCAGGTTCTCTTCATGGCCCTTTTCTTTTCCACCGAGCACAGTTACTCTGCTTGTCCTCTTTCATGAAGGTCAGAGCATGAGTTGCAGGCTCCTGGTGTGAGTGGGACTGTCACTGAGCAGCACTGCCTGCGCTGGACCTTGCATCCCTCGCGGACTGAGGGTCTGCACAGAGTGCCATCCTTGGGGTGGCCATGGTGGTGCCTCTGCTGCCTACCAGGGCTCTCCATGGATCCCTCGCTCAGTCTCTGGCATTTGAAAATTCCCCTTTCTTTCTTTCAAACTTGGCTATGTCCTCCAGTTGGAATAGCTGAAGCTACTTCCTCATGTCAGCTGACTCACTGTTTTGCTGCAAACTGCAGCTTAGTGCTCACTATCGCTTGATTTGTAGAGTATTCTTACTTACCTCAGAGAACAGGGAAGCAGTTATTTGCAAAACTCATACAAAGTATATTAAACTGCCTGTGATAGTGTTCAAGAATATCACTTAAGTGAAGCACACAAGTACTATTTACCTTTCATATACCAGTACTGTTTATCCTGTTGCCGGTGTTATCATTTAGTTTAGAAAAACAACTTGGAGGGTAAAATTATATACAAAAATTCTTTCTATAACCAAAGTTACCTGTGTAGATGTGCTGTTATACTTAAATATTATGGCAATGTTAAGTTAAATTGATGAATTATTTAGAACATCTATTTTGTCCTCACTATGCTAGGGGCTGGAGTTACAGAATAAAGAAATTAACTATAAAGCATTACAAGGAGTTAGCATATAAGTTTTTCAGGCTTATTTCATCTAATTTTTGAATAATTTAATGAAATAAAAATATGTAAAACTTAAAGTTTCAAATGATTTATTCTTTTCTTCATCCTCTCCCCTTTTTTCCTACAATAAGGCACAGTGGATTTGTCAAGTCCCAGGGCCTTTGGAGGCATTCAAGTTACCACATCATGGGCGTAGTGTGCTTATTTGTCCATCTAACTCAGTGAGGGAGAGATGTCACTGCAAGGCGAAGGTGTGCAGTGAAAGCTGACAGATGCAAACCAAGCTGACCCAACCTGGGGACACAGGTGAACTAAAGGCAGTTACATAGGGGCATGGTATGGAGCAGAGTATGGCATGGGAAAGGGAGAAGTCCCCTGTGTCTGAGCCAACAGGCTGGCTGCCCTCTGTGGAGACACTCTCCAGTGACGAGCAAGCAGGAGCCACCTTGCCTCTCGTCAGACGAACTACAAAGCATGTGTGCGAGCAGAGACAGAGGACACTAATCTTGGGCCCCTCAAAGAAAACAAGGTTTGGTCCTTACTGGCATGTATGGGTCTGCCAAGACGGAGAGGAAGTACTTGTGCCCGTTGTCCTTCACGAGGTCAGCCTGGCATGACTGGAGGGAGAGAGGAGACACAGGGAACAGCCGTGAGTGTGGACGCCTGCAGGGGCTTCTGAGGCATCCTGTGAAGTATGGACACATGAGTAGGCAGAGGATTTCATTCCCTCTTATTTCTCCTCTCATGTTTGGTTTGCATTTGAGAAAACAGCTCAGGCTATTTATTGCTCACAGACATACTTCCTGGGCTGAGGGAATAGGACCAGGATCTCACATATTATCTGAAGTGAAGTGTGCCATAATATTCTCTAAAAACATCTTCTAGCCTCCTGGCTGCTGGCTGGCTGGTGTGGGGGTCACACTTAGCCCACAGCCTTTGCTAGGCCCAACCCCAGCCCAGACTCAGCTCCATGTACCACCCTGCCCCAGCCCTGTTTCCACAGCTCTGGGCCCCTGCTCAAGGCTCACAGAAGATTTGGCCTAACAGTTGCCTGTGTGAACCCAACACCTAGGAACCATCCCAGTTATGTTTCACAGGTGTCCTCTAGAGGTAAGTCCCTAACCACAGGCAGGGCTCTAGGGTGGGAGGTGTAACGTGTCAAAGGAGCCTCCAGGTTGTTCTGGTGAAAACACTGTGTGTGGTTGCTGTGTGTCACACAGTTCTGAGGCCATACACAGAGAGCACTGGCTCGCGCCTGGAGAGGCAGGGTAACCATGCCCCACTCACTGCTGCCATACTGGCAACACATGCTTGCAAGAGCAGAGGTGCCACAGTGGCTGGCGGTGGGGGTGTGCCTTCTGGAAGAGCTAAGCTGAGGACCAGACAGCAATATCCAAGGGAGAAGGGAAGACAGAACAGGGTAGGACAAGGGGACATGCAGTCCGGGTCCTGGACTATGGTATAGAAGAGCAGGTGATGGGCCAGCAGGAGCTGAGGCATGGGGATAGGGCAGTTAGGCCCCAGGTCCAAGGTCAGCTGGCAGGGAGATGCTGGCTGGGCCAGAAGGGGCCAGATTAGAGCTGGGGCGCAGGTGGGGACCATGTGCCACAGGGACAGAAAGATGAGGGCCAGCCTGGGGATATGAGTGTCGTGGCGGGGGAGAGGAGGTCCATTTCCCACATTGTTCTCTAAAGAGGCAGGGGTGCCACTGACATGGGAGGGGGGCTGCAGGGACCTGAGTTCACAGGCACACACGGCAGTGGAGCCACCTGAGACACACAGGCAGAGCTGTTCAGGAAGAAGATGAACATGGCCTGAGTTGAAGTCACATGGGCACTGGTGGCACCTGAAGCCTCCTGCTCTAGTTGAGGGGTGCCCTGGAGCATGTAGAGAAAGCTGAGGCTCAGGGAAGGGGCCTGGGGATAGAGAGGCATGTGCTCAGGAGGAAAAAGGCTTCCGTGGAACAAAGCTTTCAGTCTGAGAGGAAATGGCCCGGGCGCCGAGGCTGGCTGTGTTGCAGGAGCCCCAACCTCTGCACTGGGCTGGGTGATTTGGGGGACATTACTGCAAGTGCTGAAATGATCATGCTTGGACATTCAGGGGTTGAGGACAATGTCTCAGGAGGCTCAGACCCACAGATCTGAGAAAGAGAGGAAAGGGATCACAGTTTGAACAAAGCCAGGTTCAAATCAGGTTCTTCTGTGGACCCCAACCTAAGGTTTAGAAACCTGTGAGTGAGTGGTGCAAAGATTAAATAACGCAGCTACTGACAAAGGATGCTATTGTTCCCAGAAAGGGAGGGACCCAAGGAGTTCAGTCGTGATGCTAACAGCTTGCAGGATGAATCTCCAGTGACACTGATTAGTGACACTTAGGATAGTGCCCCCAGGGAGAGATGTATGTTCCACCAGCTGCAGCCAGCTCTGCTCTAGAGGACGGGAGCTGCACCTTGCCACACACTGCCCCAGAGCACTGGCTCTTGGGGGCCCTTCTCCAGAGGCAGAGGGCCTGTGCAGGTGAGCCTGGGCTTACCGCAGCCCCAGTCCTCAGACCCATAGACTGATAACACAGGACCTGCTCTGCTGAAATGGGAATTAGGCAAGATGGAGGGGGGAACCAGCTCAGGTTGCAGCCTTTGACCCCAGTGGGAAGCCAATTAAGCCTCAGTTTTCAAGAAGCACACTTCAGAGGCTCCTTGCCTTCATTGAGGCTGTTGACAAACAAATAAGCTAAAAGGCGGTCTTCCCTATAAGACTCAGTCCCTAGGGCCAGCAGAGCTGATGTTGTCCCCAGGAGTGGGAGTGCCTTCTGGGAATAAAGTCACCTTTCTTTGTTTTCAAACCAGAGGTTTGACAAGTCAAATCAAAGCCCACACATTCAAGGGAAGCTCCTTAAGCATGTCTCATCAAAGCGTACAGTCATTAATTCATACCCTACTAATGCTGAATCTGAGCCTCCTCAGTCAGAATATCTAAAATGATGACTTTAATATGCCTTTAAACCAGGAGTCTGGCAATTATTAGGTATCTATTAAAAGATCTGTTTTGGCCGGGGATTTAGCTCAGTGGTTTCGCTGCCTGCTGTGCAGGCACAAGGACCCGAGTTCGATCGCTGGTACCAAAAAAGATCTGTTTTGATAAGCAGTAATGGCACCTCTTCATAGCCTACCTTCATTTTCAGTGCTCGGCAGGTGTCACTGTTTCTTGGTTTATACGCTCAGATTTTTACGCCCTGGAGGCCGGGGCCTCTCCCCTCAGTCCACATCCCACCCCATGCACTCTCCCCAGTTATGAGTGGCTCAGGCAAGGGCCTCCTTATGCTGAAAGGAAAGCAAGACTTCAAAATACAAGGGCAGGCAAGCCACCAACAGGTGACACACTTGGCAAAAACACAGGCTTGGTGGGGAAGAGACCTGGGGCTCCGACAAAGGCTGGGTGTTGGCAGCCAAGAATCTGCCAAAGCAGATGGTTCCCAAGGGCTTTACTGTGTTGTGTTTGCTGCTCTCCCCAGATCCGGCACAGATGTGACATATTAAGGCCAGAGAAGAAGAAGGGGATGGGGGAGAGAGAAAAGCAGGAAAAGGAAATGGTTTTCTTGGAGCCCCCTGCCCGACCACACTGAAACCCACTCTGACTCGAGTCATCTGTGTGTCAGGATTTCAGGCACTTGGAACAAGGAAAATGAAGGGGAGGAAGAGAAGCAAAGCAAACAGAAAGGAGAAAGGTCCAAGCATATGCTTTGTGGTTGCAGCAACTACAGATGTGGTTTGCAAATGGATCCACGGGAGCAGAGCAAGAGGAAGCCCTGACCAAGGCCCTGGCTTCCTTCTGCAGGGGCAGGTCTGTGAGCCAGTGTGGGTTCCTACCTCTGAATGTTCTGGCAAAATTCACGAGGAGAGACTCAGAGACCTTACAGAAGGTGAAGTCCATTTTATGGGGAAGCAGGAATATAGGACCGGTACACAAACAAACAGGCCAGCCACGCTAGGCAGAGCTGGTTCAAGCAGACAGAGGTGAACCACATGGAGAGCCCCAAGGACACAGGACCAGGGCCCATAGAGTGGAAGGGAGTTCACGCCTTGTCATGAGGAAGGACTGCAGTGCACAAAAGGTGAGGAAGTTTTCAGTGAGAGAAGAGCACCCCAGAGTGAACCCTTGGTGGTGTTGAGCATCGCAGCAGGATGCTGCCAGGGAGCCCACGTGAAGACAGATGGAGGGTACATGGGGTGTTTATATACCCAGCTCTTTAACACCAGTAGAGTTGGAAATGTAATACCCAAGCAAGGACTCTGTTTATGGGTCACAAGAGCTCACTGTCCTTCACAAACTCAGCAGAGCATCTACTGGGAAGTTGAAGATGCACGCCTCTTCTTTTGCCTTAAACCCTGAGCACAACTTGCCATGTGAGGCAAGACATTAACAACAACACAGATGCTTGTATTTCCATTTCTCCTCTCCCTCTCTGCTCTTGTATGTGGTTAGAATTAGTTTCTCACTTATTCCTTTGATGGTTTTTCTTCATAGAAACATAAGCATGAATATATACACCAGCCCATCCTTTTCTTAAACAAAAACACCTACTATGTCTGGGTGCTCTGTGCCTTGTTTTTCTTTCTCTTTGTAAAATTTTCAATCAATACATATTAATTATCCATATTTATGGGGTATATTGTGATAATCTGATAGATGTGACCTTGCTTTTCTTAGCTGAACAGCGTGTCTATCCTGGAGAAGGTGCCACATCTGCTGGCAAGAGCTTCCTTGCTCTTTGTACAGCTCCTGTGTGACATTCTTGCAGGCTAGTGTTGATTAACCAGTCTCCTATAGATGCCTGGACCCTTCATCAGGACCATATCTTTTATAATCACAAGTGACACTGCAATGCACAAACTTCTATGTAAATTATTTCCTACACAGGCAGGTAAAGCTGTAGTGCGGATTCCCAGAAGGCAGACTGCTAGATCAAAGATAAAAGCACTAGTAGTTTTGAAATATGTACCCCTTGGTATTTTTATAGCATAGCATGTTGTAAATGTTGGAACTCTTGCCAGTTTGATAAGCAAAAAATGGTACTTCAAGTGCAGCTTTATTTTATACTTAATATAAAAAAAGCATTTTCATATAATTAACTATTTGTGTTTATTTTTCTATGAACTGTTGGCTCATGTCCTTTGACCATTCCTCTATTGGAATGCTGATGTTTTTCTTGGTTTCTAGGAGCTCTTTGTATATCACGGAACCCACTCTTTTATCTGTGATATAGTTTTAAATATTTTCACACTTGAATTTTTTTTGTTTTTGTTTCAGGGATTGAACTCGGGACCTTGTGCTTGCAAGGCAGGTGGCAGAACCATTGAGCTAAATCACAGCCCCCCCACTTGAATTTTTAAAAATTTGTATGCAGTCGGGTTTATTATTTTCCAAAGACTTCTATAATTTGAATTATAGTTTAAAAGGCTTTCATTACTTTAGGGTTAAGCAGAATTTGCCTGGGTTTCTTCTAGTGCTCTGATGGTTTTATTCTTTATTTTTAATATTGTTAATGTTAATTCCAGTACTCAAGATATAGAATTAGCCTCCGTTAATCAGCTTGCCGTTACTGTGACAAAATACCAGCGATAATGTGTAATGGGGGAAGGCTTAATTTGGCTCATGGTTTCAGAAGTTTCAGTCCATGGTCAGTCCCATTGCCTCTGAGCATGTGGCAAGGCAGCACATCATGGTGACAACATGTGGAGCAAACTGCTTACCTTATGGTGGCTGGGAAGCAAAGAGAGAGAAGAAGAGGGGCCAAGGTACCACTATCACCTTCAAGGGCACATCCTCAATGTGCCCTTGTTAGGCCTCTTGCTAGGCTCTGCCCCTTAAAGATTCGAACCCCTCCCAATAATGTCACTCTGGGGGCCAAGCCTTTGCACACATGCACTTTGGAGTGACACTGAAGATCCCAACTATGGCAGCCTCCTAGTTATTCTAATGCCACAAATTAAAGGGGCTGGCCTTGCTACTCTACTCACTTAAGATGCTGTCTAACATCTCACGTGTACTTAGATCTGTCTCTGTGATGCACCTTTGGTCTATGTGTCCATTTGTGATCCAGTACCATATTCCACACTGTTCTTTATTACTGAGTCTTCATGGTTAACATACTATCTAACAGGACTTGTTCTCCATCCTTATTCTTCCTATTCAGAATTTCCTTCCTCTTATTTATTTCTCTACTTCAAGTTTAGAATAGGTCTGATTAGTTCCTGATAAAAAAATACAAACCTGCTAGTAATTTTATTGGGATTGTATTAAAGTTATAAATTAACCCAGGGAACAGTGACATATTTATGATGTTGAATCTTTCTGTAAAGGAACAGAGTGTGTCTTTATTTGTTTAAGTTGATTTTTGTGTCTCTCAGGATGTTTTAAGGTTTACTTCATGGTGGCTTTTCAGTCTCAGGTTAAGATTATTCCTAGACTTTATGACTCTACTATAAATGGGGTGCTCTTTCTATCTTATATCTGGTTATTTTTGATTTCTGCATATTAATTTTTTGTCTTCCACCTTAGTAAGTTTTCTTAGTATTTAACTGATCCCACTGGGTTTTTTAGGCATGAAGTCCTATCACTTGCAAACAGTAATAGTTTTATTTTTCTAGTTTTATACCTTTCTTTCTCCTATCTCACTGTGCGGTTGATAATGACAGCAAGCCTCTGATATTGCTGTTTTAGTGGGAACGCTGTTTTCTCCCACTAAGTATGATTCTTGCCTCTGGGTGATGTGAAAACACTTTGAATGTTGGCAAAGCAGCTACTGATGCCTGTTTTACTGAGCATTTTTCTTGTTTTTGAGAAGATACATGTTAGCATTCGTCTGTCTGCTAATGTGTTACCTTAACAGTTTTCCTTTTTTTTTTGGGTACTGGGGATTGAACTCTGGACCTTGCACTTGCAAGGCAGGCGGTGTAACCACTGAGCTAAATCCCGGCCCTAATAGTTTTCCTAATATTGAACCATCCTTGCATCCTTGAGAGAAATCTCATTCAGTCATAGTGTATTATTTGTTCAATACTTTGTTATATTATTTCAAAATGTTTATAAGTGTGAATGTAATGTAGTTTGCTTTTGTTGGTGTAAACTTAAGGTTTGTAAAAATTGTGTTAAGATGCATATAACAGCCGGGGATTTAGCTCAGTGGTTCCGCTGCCTGCCTCGCAAGTGGAAGGATCCGAGTTTAATGCCCATTAAAAAAAAAAAAAAAAAAAATGCATATAACATAAATTTACCATTTTTTTTCCCAGTACCAGGGATCAAACTCAGGACTTTGTGCTTGTGAGGCAGGCACGGTGCCACATCCCCAGCCCCCATTTTATTTTTTGAGACAGGGTTCAGGCTGGCCTGAACTCACTAAGCAGCCCAGGCTGGCCTTGAACTCATGGCAATCCTCCTGCCTCAGCTCCCAAGTGCTGGGATTATAGGCGTGTATCGCCATGCCAGGCTGAAATTTACCATTTTCAAGTATATAGGTCAGTGGCATTTATTTCCATTGTAGATTATGCCCATTTCATTAAAAATTTTTAAAATACATTTTCCTCCATTAAAAAAAATGCTCTAGAAGAGTTTAAGTAACAGCAGAATTAACTGCCCTTTATGGATTTGCTAGAATCCCTATATAAAATCAGGCCTGATGATTTCTCTGGAAAAAGGGACAGATTTTCTTTTTTAAACAACTTTCTGTATTTCTTCTGTGGAATTTAGTTTAGTAAAGCCTGTTTCTTCTTCAGAATTTTTTTTCTGGTGGTATTGGAGATTGAACCCAAGAACCTGTGTACACTAAGTTCATGCTCTATCACTGGGTTATATCTCTAGTCCTTTTAAATTTTATTTTGAGATAGGGTCTCACTGAGTTACTCAGGATGGCTTCAAACCTGTGAACCTCCTGACTCAACCTCTTGAGTAGCTGAAATCACAGATGTGTACCATCATGCCTGGCTAGGTTCAGTTCGATAAATTATATTTTCTTAAAATTTAAAGTTTTCTGTATTCAAGTCTTTAATGTATTTACATATAAATATACAGACTAATCTTAGGATTTAAAATATCATCTTTCCAGCTTTTCCTCTCCTGTCATTTCTAGATCTTCACCTGTCAATCCTCTGGGATAACCTGTCACTCACTGTGTACCTCCTCCCTTGCTCCCTTGCTTGGCTCTGGGCTGAATGGCCAAGGTCTCTGGCACCGGGTTCACTTGGAAATTTGCTTTCTGTTAGACCTCACCTAGAATCCATCTGAATGGTTTATGTTGTTTCTCTACATAGACCTAACTTTCCCAGCCAGGCCTGACACTATCCCTGAGGTGTTCTCCACTGCCTGGTGCTCGTGACGCAGTGGTATGACAAACAGTTGTGCTGAAGAAGTCTCTCTGAGGCCAGGCATGGCGGTGCATGCTGCAATTCCAGCACTTGGGAGACTGAGGGAGGAGGATCACCATGAGTTCGAGGCCAGCCTGGGCTACATAGTGAGTTCAAGGCCAGACAGAGCAACGAAGTGAGATTCTATCTCCGGAAAAAAAAAAAAAATGTAGAAAGAAAGAGATGTCTCTCTCTGAATACTGGAAGATGTTTACTCAGCCCTCCCACGCCCTTAGGGCCTTCATACTCTCTGCTGCTTGTCCTTCTCTCCTTCTTGATCAAGGTGTCTGAGGCCTGCAGGCTCTGCTTCCCAGGCTGGCCTGAGCTCTCTCCCTCTGCAAGGACTCTGGTGGAACTTGCTGGTGTCCCTGTGCTGGAGTTGGCCCTGTGTACTTCCAGCTTCTCTGCTAGCCTCTGAGCACTCTGTGAAGTCCCAGGAGGGAGCCCAGCCTCCGTGCATGGCTGCTATGAATCTGTGAGTGAACCTCTGCACTGAGGTATGACATCACAATTCCTAATCACAGTGCACCTGGTAACTTCACCCAGGCTGGAAGAGTCAATCTATCCTTGTGAGGACACCTAGACTCTGCCCGGTGCAGGGCATAGCCCAGGGAGTCCTGGGAAAGGTACCGGAGCTGGCACTTTCTGGACCACACAAGAGACCTGGATGATCTCACATCCCTCAGAGCCAAACTGTGGTTGCCCTTTTCATCAAACTCAAGAGTTAGGAGGAGGAATCTGGGCATGAGATGTAAGAGAAAAGCAGCTCAAAAAGAGGAGGAAGAGGGCGGGTGTTCATATTTTGGTCAGGAAAAGGGAACCCCTTCACCTCACACACAGCCAGGTGTGCCACACAGGGCTCTTCTACAGAGCCTTGTACCACTGCATTGCACTGCACTGCAAGTGAGAGCTGCGTCTCTGGGGGCCTCTCCTTATTCTTGCAAGCCAGATGATCTGAAACAACTGCCCCCATCCTGCTAGACATCCTGAGTTTCTCCATGAGGAGACCATTTCTCCATGGGCGCATGGACCACACTCAGGTGAAGCCTGGCCCCTCATCAATGTGTACATCTGCTTGGGCCTGGTCTCATCCTGGGCAGGTCTTCAGAAACCTGACCCCAGTGCTGGGTCAGGTGTACCCTGCTTCTGTGAGTGGCAGCAGGACTGCTGCTCTCTGGGCCCACAGTCCTACAGGGAAGGCATGAGGGTGTATTTCAACTTCCCCAGGGACTCAGACCCATTCTGAGGGTTCCCAAAAAGCAGCCCCCCCATGTACCTGGGAGAACACTAGAAGAGGCCATTTTGCATGACACATCCTTGCCAAATGCAACTTGTGGAAGATGAGGACCTTTGCAAACACATTTTCTGCATACTGCTGCTGTTATTTTCTGTGTACTAGTAACTATAGCTTAGAAATTACAAGGACCATCGTTATTTCTGTTAAAATGAGGGGACAGGAAGGACAGGTAACGTTGTCCCAGGACTCAGGACTCGCCAGGCTTGGGCGGGGCCTTTCACACAAGGGCATTCCCAGGTCCCAGTCATTGTCCTGGGACTGAAAACAGCCCAGTGTTAGAGAGGGTGAACATTCTTATGCTGTCTGTTCATGGTTAGCTGGAAGATGGCAAAACAGGAAGGATGGTTCAGTAAAGGGTGGGGAGATACCGGAAAAAGTCAAAAGTGCAAAAAATAAAGCAGTCCTAATATTAACTGTAAAAAAATAAGCCTAAATAAAAACTGAGAAGAAAGAAAAACTATATTCAGAACCTGCAAAGACAATGGACCGGCATAAAGTTCAGCCACAGACACGAAGCAACTTATAAACGAAAGTCCCCAGCACATCCCAGAGATGTCCTTCCAGGTCATAGTGGGGAGGGGTGGGGGACAACAGTAACGTCACAGCTGAGTGACCATGCTGACACCCACAGTGAGACGTCCTGGTGACAGCACTGACCCTGGACACAATGTGATAAGACAGCACTTTACCTCTGTGATCTCTCCTAACCATCACCTAGTCTAAAGGGAAAATCATCAGGCAAGCACCAGCAGTGGGGCAGTCTACAAACCCCTGACCAGTGCTCCTCATGTCAAGGTCATTAAAGACAAGGGCAGCCAGGTGCAGTGGTACAAGCCTGTAATGCCAGCCACTCCTAGCTACTTAGGAGGCTGAGGCAGAAGGATCACAAGTTCAAGGCTGGTTTGGGCAACTTAATCTCAAGATAAAAAGGGTTGAGGACATAGTTTAGCTCAGTGGTAGAATACTCCATGGTTTCAATCCCCAGTATCAAAAACAAAACAAAACAGTCAAGGAAAAACTGAGAAAATCTCAAGGCAGCCTAGCCCAGACAAGCCCAAGGAGACAGGATGACTAAAGGTCATGAGGGACCCTGCATGAGATCCTGGGCAGAAAGAAGATGCTAGATAGAGCCAAGGAAATATGATTAAAGCGCGAAGCATGGTTAACAATAAGGTACCAACACAGATGTCAACAGGGGAACTGGGTGTGAGGTACACGGGAACTTGATTTACTATAGTCTCAAGTTTTCTGTAAACCTGAATCTGTTCCAAAAAAGTTTATTAAGATAGAAAGTACAGGAACAAGGAGTTCAGGACATAAAAAAACAAATGAGAGCCCAGCTCAGGAGGAAACCTTTTGAATGGAATCTGTGTGTGTGAGGAGGGAGGGTCAGGGCAGCATGGAGAAGAGGGAAGAGTGGGGCTGTGACTCCCCAAGGAAGCCTCTCTGCAGGGGACGCCAAATCAGTCCTGGGCTGGGAGGAAAGCTCAGAAATGGGGCTGCACTCATGGAATGGCTCTTTCTTAGGACTAGGGCGTGGCCAAGTCTCTTTGTATTCCCAAACTTGGATGTACAGTACTTTCTAAATAAATACCAACTTGGAGTGTGCTTTCAAATTCACTGACACTGTGCCTTTGGTGTTCCCTGGTGGCACTATAAATAAAACTTTATTAACCGTAACTTGGAAGGTCTGCCTGAATTGCATATTAATTGTGCCTACGAAAAAAATCTCAATTAAGTGGAACCCAGCTTACAGGAGTCCTTAATTAACTGCCTCCCCTCCCTTAATCTTGTTAATTAGCAGAGAGACAAATGACAACAACGGACTTGAGGAACTTATTAAAACCCACCACCACCACCAGCCTCCCCGAGTGTGAGTGGCACACATTGTAGATCTGGTCACTTTTCCGTTACTTCTACACGCACAAGTCATGTGCTCTTGGCCTCTGATCCAAACATAGGGCCTTCAGGAAAACTAAAAGAATATTCACCACATCTGCTTTCTCCCTCCGCTTCCCCTGTATTTTTCTGCACCTTTGAAAGCTACAGATAGCATGATGTTTTGCACCAAAATATTCCAAGGCAAAGGACTTTTGCTTCCGTAACCACAGAGCTTTTACGACTCTCAAGAAATGTGACAGTGAAACAGCAGTACTACTGACATCGAACCCATACACAAATTCCTCCCATGTGTCCACATGTCCTTCACAGCATCTGGACCTTGGTCCAGGCTTCAATCAGGAACTGACTCCGTTACCATGCAGCATTAATTTGTATTTTTGTGGCACTGGAAGGGTGAACCCAGGCTTTGTACATGCTAGGCAAGTGAATTTTACCACTGAATTTTATCCCCAACTCTTTTATTATTATTTTTATTTTGAGACAGGGTCTTATTAAGTTGCCCAGGCTGGCTTTGAACTTATGATCCTGCTGCCTCAGCCTTAGGATTACGGATGTGCACCACTGCACTCAGCAGAGGAGCACTGACATTAACTGAGGACACTTTCCCCATATATTTTTATACACAAACTTTTTGTTTTGGTCTTTCTTGAGTTGAAAATTCAGTATAGTTCCTTGTTGACTGTTTAGTAATTTGAAATTTTTAACAGCTTCATTGCAGTGTAAGTGATATACAAGAAGTCCACAGATTTAAAAAAAGTTTAGAGTTGGATGATTGTGCACACATGTATACATCTGTGAAGCCATCACTACAACCAAGATAATGAGTAAACCTTGAAAAGTTCCTTTCCACCCCTTTGGTCATCCTTTGTCCACCCTTAGCTGCCCCAGGCAGCCAGTGATTTGCTTCCTGTGACTACTATGGATAAGTTTACATTTCCTAGAATCCCCCTCCTCCCCTAACTGGGGATCAGACAGTCTGGTGCCACTGAGCTACATCCCTGGCCCCTTATTTCCTAGTTTTAGTAAATGGAACTATACAGTATATATCTTTCTATTACTGGCTTCTTTCACTCAAAATTATACTGGGATCAGGTTATGCTTTATTTAGCAGAATGGGATCCCCTTGCATGGATAAGTCACAGTTTATTAGTTATTCACTTGTTAATGTATATCTGAGCTATTTCTGGCTGTTGGCTATTACAAAGAAAGGTGCTATCACCAGAGATTTAGCTCAGTGGTTACACCGCCTGCTTTGCAAGCACCAGGTCCTGAGTATAATCCCCGGTACCAAAAAAAAAAAAAAAAAGAAAGGTGCTATCAACATTAGTGGTCCATGTGCTTCCATTTTTTTGGGGTGAATATCACCTAGGAGTGGCAGGACTGGATCACCCATAAATGTGTATGTTAAGTGGAAATAATTTTCAAAAGTGGTTGATCTGTTTTGTATTCTCTTCAGCAAGGCATGGGAGTTCCGTTCCATTCCCTCTACAGCCTGCCATCACTTGCTGTCACGTCTTCCTTGGCCGTTCTACTAGGTGTTCAGTGGCGTCTGATGGTGATTTTGATTTCATTTCTCCACATACTGAAGATGTTCAGTGTCTTTTCATTGCTTGTTTGCCACACGTACTGCTTCAGTGAAGTGTCTGCTTGAACTTTTTGCCTATTTTTGTTTGTTTGCACATATTTGTTTCCACATCCAGTTTTGAGAATTCTTATACACTCATGATACAAGTTTTTATCACACAAATGATTTGCAAATAATTTCCCAGTCTGTGGCTTGTCTGGTAATTCTCATAATGATATCTTCAGAGAGTAGTTTTCATTTTGATAAGCTTCATTAATTTGTTCTTTATGGACTGTGAGAAATCTTTGCTTAACCCATGGGTCATAAAGGTTTCCTCTTACGTTTTCTTCTAGAAGTCTTACAGCTTTAACTTTTATATTTAGTTAATTTTTTATGTAGTTGAAGGCATGTGCTGTAGTTGATTTTTGCTTTTGCATATGGCTAATTATCCTAGCACTGTATGTTGAAAAGACTATCTTTTTTTCAATGAACTGACTTGTCTTTGAACTTTTATTGAAAATCTGTTGTCGACCTCCTGGATGGGTCTATTTTTCTTTCTTTTTCTTTTTTTGAGCTAGGATTTACTATGTTGCCCAGCTGGCCTTGAACACCTGGACTCAAGCCATTTTCCTGCTTCAGTCTCCCAAGTAGGTGGGGTTACAGGAATGTGCCACCCTGCCAAGGTTTGGGTGAGTCTGTTACTGACTTTCTTTTTCTCAATACCTATTTTGATGCCTTCTCAGGTCTTGAGTATTGGGGATTCAGATATGCCTTGAAGTCAGGTAGTTTAATCCTCCACCTTTGTTCTTTTTCAAAATTGCTTTGGCCATTCTAGTCCTTTGCATTTCCATATAGATTTTAGAATTAGGATTCATGTAGCAAACAGTCTGTTCATATTTAGGTCTTCCTTAGTTCCTTAATTAGCAACAATTTGTAGTTTCAGTGTACAGGTGTTGGATACTTTTTGTCAGAATTTATTCCTAAGTTATTTCATATTTTTGATGCCACTATAAATGTCAATTTCAACTCATTATTGACTACTAGGTTATGCACATAAATTGACTTTTTTCCCCACTGTATTGGGGATTGAACTCAGGCTCTTCACATTCAATTATAGCTTGAGCCCTTGTAATGTTTTTAAATTTTGAGACAAGGTCTCTCTAAGTTACCCAGGTTGGGCTTGAACTTGGAATCCTCCTGCCTCAGCCTTCTCAGAGTGCTGGAATTACACAGGCACATGTGCTACCACACCTAGCTATAAGTTGATTTTTGTATAGTGATCTTACAGCTGCAAACTTACTAATCTTACTTATTAGTTCTGGTAGAATTTTTAATAGATGTGAGCAGATTTTCTTTTAATAGGCAATCACATTGCTTAAAAATAAAGACAGTATATTGTCTTTATTATACTTCCTTTCCAACCTGGATACCTTTACTTCCTTGTCTCATTGTACCACCTGGGACTCTCAGTATAATGCTGAGGGCAGACCTTGGGGTGGGTTTCAGATCTTAGCGTTGGTCTTTCACTATTTGTGACATTGGCTGTAGGTTTCTTGTGGATGTTGCTTGTCAGATTGAGAAGTTCCTCTCAATCTGACAAATAGTCTGCTGAGTATTTATTTTAAATTAGAAATGGATTGTAGGTATTATTAAATGCTTCCTCTGAGTCTTCTGAGGTGGTAATGTAGTTTTTCTTTTCTTCTTTGTTAATATGGTCATCACATTACATTTTAGTTGCTGAATACCTTACATTTCAGAAAGAAATCCCACTAGGTCATTCTTTTTATATATTGTTAAATTTGATTTAAGAAAATTCTGTTTAGAATCTTTTTATCTATGTTCATAAGGGGTATATTGGTCTGTAGTTTTCACAGAATGATATGGCAAGGGGCTTCTTGCCACCCATATGTTTCTCCCTTAATGTTGGGAGAATTTGCTGGGGAAACCATCTGGACTTAAATGTTTTCTTTGTAGGACAGTTTTAAGCTAAAATTTCAATTTCTTTAACAGATATAGCACTATTCAGATATTCATTCATATTATCTCTCTCCCTCCTAGGGCTCGAACTCAGGGCCTTTGCACTGAGCTACATTCCCAGTCCTTTTATCTTTGAAACAAGGTCTTGTTAAGTTACCCAGGGCTCAAACTTGTGATCCTCCTGCCTCAGCCTTCCAGAGTGCTGAGATTGCACGTGAGTGATCTGTCCTTAAATGAGTGACTGTGTCACCCAGGAATATGTCCATGCCTGAAAGTCATAAAATGTTCTCAAACTGAGTTGGTTCCAGTATTTGCTTACCAGCCTTTTAATGCCCCAGAACATGCAGTGATGCCCCCTCTGCCAACCCAGATATGGGGATGTGTGTCTTCTCTGCTTCCTTACTGGCTGGGAGTGGTTTATCAATTCTATTGATCTGTTGAAATATCCAGCTTTTCTTGAACAGATTTTCTGTACTGTTTCACTGTTTTCTTTCACACTGATTTCCACTCTGGTCCTTGTTATTTCCTTTCTCCTCCTGTTCTGGGTTTACTTTGCTTTTCTTTTACTAGTATCCTAGGGAGGAAGCTGCAGCCACTTCCCTGCTTTTCTACTGTGTGCAATTAATGCTATACATCCCCCTTAGCACTGCCTAGCTGTGTCCCACAAATTTTGTTATGTTGTACTTTTATTTTCGCTCAGTACAAAGTATTTTTTATTTCCCTCAAGACTCCCTCTTTGAAAAATCTTATTAAAAATTTATTTTATATGTTAACACAAAGATTTACATTATATAAAGGTTTATAATTACATGTCTATTATATTAAATCATGCAATATATAATAGATTTTAAACATGAGTTAATATTTAATTATAATACATTTAAAACTTTAATGTCACATATTTATGCTTTATAGGTTTTATTCTTATTTAAAATTTACCTTATAACTTAAACATTTACTTACTGAAAAGTATATTGTTTGGTTCTCAAGTGTCTCAAGACTTTCCTGCTACTTAGTAAGGGCGTGTTTCTTTGCTGTGGCTGCGGAATCCACTGCGCAGTTTCGCTCCCTTAAATGTGCTGTGTTTTTAGCCAGGCTGTGGCCTGTCATTGAAAAGCACACACTGTGTGGTTGCTGAGTGGAGCAATCTCTAGGCCTGGTGGGCTGGTAGGTAGTGTTGTTCCTTGCTGACTTCCCTACTTGTTCTTCCTACTACTGAGACAGGAAACTGAAATCAGTAAGTGTGACTGTGGATTTACTCACACCTTCTTGCAGTTCTACATGGTCCTGGCACGGCCTTGGAGGATGTTGCTGGGTGAATAAGCATTGTGCTCTTTGGAAGGCTGGGCTCCTGGAGCACTCTGAAGACCTTCTTTCCCTGGTAACACCTGGGCAGTTACCGGACACTGCGGCCTTCTTCTGCTTAGTGGTAGTGTGGAATTATTTTTTTCCCCATCCTTTTACTTTTAACCTACTTGTGTCTTTTTATCGAAAGTGCACTTTTTATAGGCAGCATGTAGTTTCTCCTTGCTTTTAACCCAGTGAGGACTGCCTCTGACTGTGGAATTTAGACTATGTATGATTACTGATATGGTTTAAGCCTACCATCTTATCTTTTTTCCCTAGGTGTCTCATCTAGTCTTTGTTCCTTTTCCCTCCTTTTGTACAGCTGTATGTATGAATTACTTCATGTTTTCTCCTTTGTTGGTTAACTCTATTTCTTCTTTAATTCTAGTAGTAGTTTGAGAGTTAGGAACTATATCTTTCTTTCTTTTTTGTGGTGCTGGGGATGGAATCTAGGGCCTCACACATGCTAGGCAAGTGCTCTACCACTGAGCTGCCCCTAGGCCTGGACGACATCTTTACCTTCACAGTTCACCTCCAGCTGGAATTAGACCACTTCAAACAATTCCATCTCACTCCTCCTGACCTTTTTGCTGTTGTCACCATGCATTCTGCTGTAACATATGTCATAAACTCCATGGTGTACTGTTATTACTGTTGTTCAAACAATTATCTTTTAAGAGATTTAAAAAGCAAGAAAAATTCACATATTTATCATTCACTCTGAATTTTCTCGTTCCTTTCTGTACACTCACGTTCCCTTCAGATTTTATTTTTTCACGGTCTAAAGGACTTTTGTCAACATTCCTTACAGTAGTAGGAGCTCCTGGTGATGAAGGCTTTTATGCCTTTAAATGTCCTTTTTTTTTTAGTACTGGGGATCGAACTCGGGACCTTGCATTTGTGAGGCAGGCGGCAGCAGCACTGAGCTAAATCCCCTGCCCTTTTGCTTCCATTTTTGAAAGATACACTAGGTAAAGAATTTAAGTTTGACAGTTTTTTTGGTATATGTGCTGCCGAAGCGAGCACAATTTTGACAGTTTTTTTGTTGTTGTGGTGGTGGTATGAGATTGAACTCATATATGCTAGATGTTCAGATTTTAATATAAAGTATCCCTCCAAAACTCATGTATTGAAGGCTTGATCCCCACAGTAGCTGTGTTCAGAGGTAGGGCTGAGAGAGGTGACTGAAGAGTGAGGGTGCCAACCTTATCAATGGATTAATCTATTGATGAGTTCACAGATGAATGGGCTTTTAGGTCAGCCTGATTAGAGGAAGCAGGTCACTGGGGCTTTCCTCTCTCTGCTTCCTGGCAACCATGAGGTGAGCAGCTTTTCTGCCATGTCCTTCTGCCATGATGTTTCTACCTTGCCACAGGCAATAGAGACAGGTGGCCATGCACTGATTCCTCTGAAACTGTGAGCCAAAATAAGCCTTTCCTCTTTTAAATTGTTATGCTTAAGTATTTTGTCACAGCAACAAAAAGCTAACACCTGGGCAAGTGTTCTACCACTGAGCTGCACATCCAGCCCTTTTAATTATTTACTTTTTTTGAAACAGTGATTCACTAAGTTTCCCAGGCTGGCTTTGAACTCATAATCCTTCTGCTTCTGCCTCCTGAGTAGCTGGGATTATAGGCATGTGTCACAGCTCCTGGCTTAGGCTGATAGCTTTTCTTTCATTGTTTCAAAGATGTCCCTTTATGGTGGTAATTTTTCACTGACTCTGTAAGAAAGCTGCTGCTGTCCTTGTTTCTGCTTGCTTGTCTGGCTTTCTTTACTGGCTGCGTTTGGATTTCTAGCTTATGACTGTTTCAGGTGGGGCTGTGCCAGCTGTGGTGCAGCTCCTTGTTTCCTGGGCTAGGGGTTTGCAGAGTTTTCTGGATCTGTGGCTGTATAGTTTTCATCAAATTTGGAAAACCTTTAGCCATTATTTCCTCAAATGTCCTGTCTGCCCACCCCTCAGGAGCCCCAGACACAGTATGTTATGTCTGTTGCAGCTGTCATAGGCTCAATGACACTCCTTGAATTTAAAAAAATTTTCTCTTATGTTTTCCTTTTGGATGGTGTCCATTCCCTTTCTTCTATAGTGTTTAATTAGTTGCTCATCCAATCTAGAGTATTTTTCATGTCACAGATTGTCACTGTCATCTCCAGAAGTTTGAGTTGGGTGCTTTTTATGTCTCCAAATCTTAAATATATAGAACAGACTTTTCATATTATTTTAATGTCCTTGTCTTCCACTTCTAACATCCGCGCAGGTCTAAACAAGTTTCAGCGGTTCGTTTTCCTTTTCCTCATTATGGGTCTTATTTCTTGATTCTTCATCTGCCTGGTAATTTGATGGTGGAGCGTGCACAGAGTAACACAGTGCAGGGAATGATTTACAAGAGATGTTCTGGGATCAAATTACTTAGAGTGTGTCGGGACTCTGAAGACGCCCCCTTCTACCAAGTGAGGCTACCTATACAGTCAGGGATCTCACAATGTATGCTGCCCCTCAGGCAGAGGACAAATGATTCATCTGTATCCTGCTCCACCCTTGGGATCCCCTCTTCTTTTGCCCACACGAAGCCACCCTCTTGAGGACCTAGATAAACCCCGCTTCCTGCATGAGTCTTTTAGGAGCCCCTAGCAAAAGAGTACACAATGGGGCTCAACAGCTGAATGGGAGAGAAGACAGGTCTCAGTGTGTGCTCAGTTGGGCCCAGCCAGAGTGGGCCCCACCATTTCCCAACTCTCAGGGTGTTCTGGGGGGCTAGCAGGCTCCTGATGAGAGCATGGAGTCCCGGCAGTCCTGCATCCTCACAGTGTACCCTGTCCTGCCAATCCATGACAGCACACTCGAGGAGTCTTGGGCGACTCTGAGCTCTGAGGGGGAACAGTTCAAGAGAGCCAGGGAGGCTGGCTACCAGCGTAGCTAGATGTTAGGAGCAGAAAGACAACTGCTTAAACCCAGATAGAGCTGTAATCTTGGGGAGTTATGGCCAGGATAATTATGAACAGGAAGGATGAGGTAAACAAGGCTCAGTTTCAACCGGAAACAGTTCAAAATGTTCCTCTATGGGATTATTGCTGTTAAGTACACAGGTGCAACAAGCTGGGTAAGAAATTAATTCACAGGATGGTCCCTGGTGCGTGTGGGTATTTACAAGAACACTGCAGGCAATGACATTTCCAGCTGGGCTGCAGGAACAGTGCGTCACACAGTGTGACATGCACAGCTTCTTCGGCATCAGGCACAGTGTATGCAGACCGCACCTGCCCAGGGTGGGTATGAGAAACCATGTGGCACTGGGAGAGAATATGAACAAGAGGAGGATATAAACACTATTCCCTACATGCTGCGATGTGCTTGCTGATCAGCTCTAAAGTCAGAGACAATGGTGAAGTGCAGATAAGACAGGCCACCTGCTTTCAGATCTAGCCTCTCCTAAGATGACTAATAAGGACCTAAGGCCAGGTACTAAGGGCACTACAAAGATACATAATTATGAGAATCAAAATTAACTTAATCGTGTTCATGCTGTAGTGGTAGGCGAGGGTGAGACTGGGGGTGCAAGCTCAAGTGTCCTTAATCACCGACATGTTGGTCACTGTCCCTCATCCCAGACCCACTGCTCATTGCTGGTGGTTGCTCATCTATTGCCCTGGGTGCCTTTTCTGCCCTCTGCCCCCTCACCTTGTGCTTTGTTTCACAGCAGGATCTCTGTATTGTGCACCCAGGAGGCCTTCCATATGGTACCATGGCCAGGCACCAAATAATGGTGTCAGTAAGTTTCTAAATGTTCTGGCACAGATGCCAAAGACAATGGGGTAGGAGAGAAACAGTTTTGAGATGACTTCCTGAGAAAAGCTCTTCTGTTACATAATGTGGCTCTTCAATGAATTTGAAGGGCAAAATGAAAATGACAAAGATTGCTTCCCAAACCACAAGACCAAGCTTTTAGTGTAGCAGAAGTCTTAGTGTTACAGAGACAGGCAGGTTGAGTGTGGATGTACTATGCTACAGTCCACAGAGCAGCTGCCCACGCTGTGGTTCTGATGCTGTAGCTCCACTGCTGTGACTCATGGAGGCCAGTGATGGCCTGGGGAGTGAGACTGGCCTGCTGGAATAAATGAGATGGGCTCAAGCTCAGTTCTTTAACTCTTAAACCTGGTGTAGTCACCAATCTTTTAAAGTAGTCACTCCTTATCAGAAGTTAGCTTAATGGTCAGGAAGGTAAATATTTTGTTGAAATAGATAATCATCTGGTCATCACAGAGAAAAAAGGCAACAGAAGAAATCACGGGTTAGAGCCAGGTGCAGAGTGTGGGGCTCAGCAAGAGTCAAGGTGCAGCAGAAGTCAAGGTCAGCCTTGAAGTAGTTGAGAGCAGGTGGGGGCAGTGGGCAATTCCCAGCATCAGGAAGACCATGAAAATCAGGAAATTACCAGGCTATTTCCAGCACTGCAATCATTTAACAATGGACCTGGTCGATGCTCTTAGCCAGAAAAACAAGAGACCCAAGAACTAGCCGAGGGGTAACAGATTGCTCTTGTTTCCAAGTGGAATGATGATCTACATGGAATGGCCAAGAGACTCTACAGGGAAACAACTAGAACTAAAAGAACTCAACAAGCTTGCTGAATAAGAAACACTCAGTGAATAAACACTGATACAGTTCCTCCACTCAATAATAAGCAAAAGAACATGCAACGAAGACAGCATTCACAGTACAAGCAATTAGGGGTGATATTATCTGTCAGGGAGAGCCACCTGCATATCCTCCACAGTAGTCACCAGGTGTTGGTTCCCTGGCACTAAACTTGTGTGTGGGGAGAGGGCTGTCCAGGGGTGCGGTGCCCAGATGAGAGGAGGGCCCTGGCCAGATGGGCATGGAGGGGGGGCTGAGCAAGTGCCTGGGGAGCCCATGAGAAGCCAGGTCAGGGAGCCAGGGTCTGGGCTAGATTCGAGCCCAGGGGTTTGATGGTGGGACTCAAGCAGAGGGATGTGTCAGTGGCTCTGTGTGCAGGATTGAGGACGAGAGCACAATGTGAGGACTGGCCGGCCTGAGCATGGATGGGCTGGACAATGTGCTCCAGCAAGTATAGCTGAATGATGCCCAAAGAGCAGGTGGGCTGTGGTGGGTACAGGGGAGCACAGGCAGATCCTAGTGACCAGTATGGCATGGTGACAGGGAACAAGGAGGAGGCCTCTAAGGGAAGTGTGGGGACAATAAGGCAGGTGAGTCTACGGCTAGGCTGGTCACCCAGAGGTAGCCAGTGGGGCAGCATTTTGTCCTGGCAGATGAGGGACCAGAGCAGCAGTTGGGAACAGTACCTGTAGGTGGAAGGCTGGGGGATAGGCGGGAGGAGCTGGTTTCACCCCACATTCAGCATCTCTGTCATTTGGGATGGAGAAGCCCAGGACCCCAAGCAGAGCAGTTTCCTATCCTCAAGAAGACAGATGGAGTTACTCACGCTGTCCACTGCCAGGATCTTGGCCCAGATGAAGACGAGGAGCGGCCGCAGCTCTCGGGCCGAGCTCTGGAGCAGCTTCAGCACATAGGGGAAGATGCCCACGGACAGGGCCTGTTGAGAGAAACAGCATTAGCATGTCCAGTCCCAGCGCTGCATTTGCCACCAGGGAGCAAGGTGGCACAGGTGGCTAGATGCTCCCTTCAGCACTTGCAAGAAATGCGACAGGAACTAACGTGCCTCGCTCCAAGGAAAGAGAGCTCCCTGCAGATGTGTGCCTCTCTGGCTTTATGCTTAGCAGCTGCCAGAACTGCCAACCCTGCCTGAACTGAGCTGGCGGGGGCTTTCCCTCAAGGAGGAACATGCTTTGGGAAGGAGCAGAGAAACATTCTTCCCAGTTTTAGATTTTTCTCTCTCCTTTAATGTTAATTATTCTTCCTAATTTTAGATTTTCTCTCTCCTCCTTCAATGTTGGCCTATCCATGATCACTCTTTGCTTACATGATCTAATTAGTGAAAAACCTGAAACAGACATTAGCAGAGACTGCTCGGTGACTGCCTGCATGCTCATGGACCAGCCCCCAGCCACACAGTCCCGCTCCTACCTGAGTGCTCTTCCCCTGCAGCTCTGAGTAGCAGCAACTTCACTTGTGAACATTTAGTGTACTTCACTTACCATGAGCAACCATTTTTTTATAACGTGCAGTTCATACACAATTTTTCATTGTTCTGTGAATACTGAGTTTTATTTTTGTTCTGAGACAGGGTCTCCATATGTAGTCAAGGTTGGCCTTGAACTCAGGACCCTCCTGCCTCAGCCTCCCTAGTACTGGGATTGCAGGTGTGCACCATCACACCTGGCTATGTTCTGTGAACACTGATTTTTCAAACTTCAGTTTTCAGTAAATGGTGAGGGGAAGAACGGATGAGGGAAGGGGAAGGGAAAGGGAAAGGGGAAAAAAAAAGAATCAAGATACATTATGTACAGGTACAAATTCCCTATGATGAATGTGATCAATATGTATGACAAATATGTTCTAATAAAAATAGTTAAAAAAACGCTTCAGTTTTCAAACATTTATTTGTAAACAGGAACAAAGAAGGTCTATACATTGCAACTGGAAGACCAATCTCTTGGATCTCCTTTAATCTATAGATTTTTACCTCAATTTCTCTTTTATTTCCTTTGTGATTTGTGGAAAAAATGGATCATTTCCTCATTCAATTTCGGCCACTCTTTTCGGTTTAAAATGGCCACTGCTGGGCTGGGGATTTAGCTCAGTGGTTTCGCTGCCTGCTGCACAGGTGCAAGGACCTGAGTTCGATCCCTGACACAAAAAATAAATAAATAAAAAATAAAAATAAAATGGCCACTGCTACTCTTCTAGAAAATGAGCAATGAAAAAGTGTTTCAGAGGGCCGGGGATTTACCTCAGTGGTTCCGCCACTTGCCTTGCAAGCACAAGGACCCGAGTTCAATCCCCGGTACCGAAAAAAAAATGTGTTTCAGAACTGTGTATAAACAGTAGTGACAAGACAGTTGATGGGGTGCTGATTCTTCCGGAGAGAAAAATGCCTTACAAGGCTGAGGGACTCAGCTGCTCAGGGCTCTCAGGCACGGGTAAGCTGCTGTAAGAAGTAACACGCCCACTGTGCTTTCTTTCCTGCAAAGGCCAAGTTCAGCCTCAGATGGAAAAGAGGAAACAAGAAGAGAAAACAAGAGCCCCCAGCACTGTGCCCCATGAATGCTGTACAGACACGCGGACAATTTATGGGGTCGAGGGTCTTCCCAGACCACACAGCTGTGGCTGGGTCTGGACCATGACCTAAGTCCCCAGACTGTCACACAGAGTCTGCTAGCTGTCCTCCCTGGCCCTGCCCCCAAGGTGTGCGAGGAGAAGGCACGTACCAGGCTCACCGCCCAGGGACCCAAGTCCAGAAACCTTCCCAGCAAGTCCAAGGCCCTCAGCCGGTGCACCTGGCTTAGCAGCACCTGGAAAAAAAGAACAAAACTGCATCATAGCCAAACCGTAGCCCTCTGAGAAAGTGCCCACAGTGAGCCCTGGGCTCGGGAGGAGCCTGGCTGACCAGTCAGTCCATCTGTGCTGGCTCCTTCCTTCTTTACTTTTAGCTGGGGCAGCTGTCTGCCTTCTCAGCAGTTCCTGCTTTGAGATAGATTAAGAAAACACTCTTATTTCTTTTCAACAAAGGTAGAATATGCTTACTGTAGAAAGGATTAGAACAAACATTTCAATTGTATTTATTTATTTATTTTAATTTATTTTTTATTTTTGGTACCAGGGATCAAACTCAGGTCCTTGTGGTTGCAAGGCAGGCAGCAGAACCACTGAGCTAAATCCCTGGCTCAATTGTATTTAAAAAGAGATCACTGGTAGCATTTTGGTATATAAACTTCTAGACACTGTCCTCTAAGTACATGCCTTTCTGATGGATTCTAAACGAAGTGACACGTTACTTTATCTCTCGTCTCCTCTTTAAGCCAAATAACATACTAAGAAGAGGTTCCACATCACTAGATATGTACTGGTCATATCATTCCCAATGGCAAGAGAGTACTTCACTTGTATAAATGTACATAACCTATTTAAATGATTTCTCCACCTCTAGATAGTGATCATAAAATGTTGCTCTTATAAACAATGCTGTGATAAATATCCTAGTAAGTACATTTCTGTACATTTACACGACTCCCCCCCAACCCCCCAGGATAAATACGACAAGCAAAATTAGAGGGTCAGAGCATCTACATTTCTCTTACCAAGTTGCCTTCCAGCTGAACCAACTCACCCTTTTAACCAGAAAGCACCACTACACAGTGCTCACTGGGAGGGGACCTTGGGCAAGTTGCTTGACATCTGAGCCCTAGTTTATTATTTCATAATAAAATAAGGACAGCACGATACCTACTCACAAAGCTTTCATACAATTTAATTATAAGTTAAAAGCTCCGAGAATAATACTAACATATCATGCCATTATTATTAGCCAATGTGACAGGTTAAAATGTATCCTTTTAATCAGAAGTTTTTTCATTACAAGTGTTTTTCTTTTATCAGTGAATTGGCTACTTTTGTAGTGAAGTGGCTGTGCATATCCTTATTTTTCTATTTAAATGCATGGCTTTTTTACTGATAAGTAACAGTTCTTAATAAATTAAAGAGAGTACCCTTTGCCATATATTTTGTATACATTTTCTGTTTTTGTGATATCAAAATTTTGTATTTTTACAGTTACTTACGTTGACTTTTCCTTTATGGTATCCACATTGCAGGACGTGTGTACCCAGTTCCCCCAACCCAGAGCATCTCCAGGGCACTGCTTTGTGCTGGCTGCTCCAGGAGTGACCAGGGACACCACGCTTATCTGCATGGTGATGGCGGGCAGGGCTAGGAATAATCACAGGCCATAACCTCCGACCTGGATGGGGTTAGGAAGGGGGTCTAGTTCCAGCTGGGAAGATACACAGGATGCAGCCTGGCAGCCAGATCCTGGAGGGTGATTGGGGGATTACTGCACTATGGGAAGAGGAGGGAAGGGCAGCTTGGGTCGGGGAGACTGCTATGACTAACCCTGACTCTGCTCAGCTTCACACAGTAAGGGTGCCCATGGTGATGACACACCTTAGTGCTGCCACCACTCACTGGGACAGCTGGCAGTGGAAGACTCCAAGCAATGCAGGTTTTGTGCTGTAGTTACTAATATCTATTTTTAAGACTTTTGTCAATAAAGAGTACTGAGGAAAATGCCAAAAAGTGGTTTTTATAAATAGAATATTTTTCCTATTTTTTTGGGGGGGGTGGTATTGGGGACCTTTACTCAGCTATGCCCTCAGATCCCACCCCACTTTTATATTATTTTGAGACAGGGTCTTGCTAAGCCACTAAGTTGCCCAGGCTGGGCTTGAACTTGCCATTCTTCAGCCTCATCCTCCCAGAGGGCTAAGATTATGTTGATTCACACTTTTAAGAAAAGGAAGCCCAGGGCTGGGGATTTAGCTCAGTGGTTTTGCTGCCTGCTGCGCAAGTACAAGGACCCGAGTTCGATCCCCAGTACCAAAAAAAAAAAAAAAAAAAAGAAAAAGAAAAAGAAAAAAGAAACTGAAGCCCAACATAAATTCAAATTATTTTAAAAATACTGATTGGGTTTTTTTGGGTGGGGGATTGTATCTGTATTTCAAAAAATAAAAACAAAGTTGGGCCTGGGATGTAGTTCAGTGGCACAGCACTTGCCTAGTGTTTATAAGGTCCTGGGTTGGATCCCCAGCATGGAAAACAACAAACCAGACAGATAAAAATCAAGATAAAACAACTTCCTCCTCCAAAAAACTCCCAAGTTCCTATTTCAGACTATTCCAGGATGCATGGAAATTATGGAGATCAATGACAGCAAACTGAACAAACTACTATGGTTTCTTTTCATCGGTGCCAAACCAGACTAATTATTAAGCACGGCTACGTGAATACCAGTTAAAACAGACCTGGCTGAGGCAAGCCAATTCCATTTGCCCATTGTACAAAGATAGTAGTCAGACTTCCGGCCTGAGACTTGCTGGCACAGCTGCTTTGTGGAAAACTGACCCTTGAGGTCCAGCCCTGGGTCGTATCTGCAGACACAGGTGCTCAAGAACCTCTGAGGAGCAGCGCCATCACGGAGTATCTGATGCCAATCCAAACAACAAATATGCATATATGTAACAAGGCCACTCCAGGCCATTATTCTGCTGCCTCCCAGAAATAACCCTGCACTCTCAGAATCAAAATTTATTTGAAAATAAGAGTGCATTGGCAGCAGGGTTCTCCGATCTCATACTGATTTGCAAGATCTCTGTAAAGGTACTAAAATTTTACCCTATGAAATAATCCTCTCCTTGCTTTCCTATAATATTAACCTTCATTATTCTTTAGCAGGGGCCATCTCTGCCCATCCACTACCCAAGGGGAAGGTGGACAGGGAAGAAAGTCCTAGGCAGGATCATACAGAGCCAGAAGGTCATCACCAGGCTGAGACTGGAGAGCTTCTCATAAGGGGATGGATAACTCCTCATAAGCAGCTATCAGCAATCAGGAGTTGGGAGAAAAGGCAATTGAAAAAAATTACAGTTTCCTTCATATTCCTGTTGTTGACTTGCATTTCTAAACAGCAAAAAAGGACATAGAACTGGTTGGGAGAGGTGTATTTCATGTTTATATTTATTTGAGGGATTAGAACCCAGCAGTGCCTGCTGAAACCTCTCATTGGACCCTAGATATGGTCATCTGCTAATGTTTCTTGAGATTGTGGGTGGAGAAAAGTCACTCTGGCTAATGAGGAAAGTAGCAAAAATCTGCAAAAACCTATGAAGTCTGAATTAAGATGCTGCTTCCTTTAAGCAACATTTCCTGCCTTGCCAAGGCAATAGAGGATAATATATGGATAATTGGGTGCTGGATTTGGCAATAATAAAGGTTCTTAAGACAAAGCCTGGGGAAGTAACTGAAAGATTAGAGGCTGGCTGCAGGCCATGCCAATGAGGCTGGCATTCCTCTGTACTTTGTCTTTCCTTACTGTCTTGTTAGTAAATGTTCATTGATCCAGGCTGGGCACAGCTTGGGAGAGAGACCCTCCATGGTGATAAAGAACCTCCTACTTGAATTTGTCTGAAAGATCACACAGAAAATGCCTCATGTTCTTTTCAGGCTTATTTCTTCTTATTTTGGCATAAGAAAGGTGGCTTTAGAGGTCTTCTCTTTCCACAAGGGAGTGTGGACTGTAAATGGAACATTAATGCCTGGCACGGTGCCTGGGATTCGGGGAGGATCAACTTCACTACATCGCATTGTTGAAACGAGGTCAGCGACACTCTGGTGACACAGGTGGCCTGAGGGGGGCTGTGGAGGATGGCCCAGCCAACCCCTAGTCTGCTCCTGGCCTGTTCTTCCTGCACACATCTGGAGGACATCCACCTTTCCCAAATACCTAGCTTCCTTAGTTTTGTAGTTGTTATTTTTTTTTCCCATTAAGTTTATTGGTACATTTTAGGTATAAAATACAGTTACATTCATCATTGGGATCTTGTACCATTACATGAGTATCTTGGTTCTTATTTT